>JAMAJT010000051.1:0-14450 GCA_023628915.1 Trichomonascaceae sp. Y4102 | reverse complement strand
CTGCATAGCACTTTCTTATGCCCCTGCAGGGGCTCGAACACGGTCCAACCGACTTTCCCATCGGTTACGGGATCTGCTATCACGAGAAGTTTCAACACGTATAACCCATCTATCACAAGAACTGCAACAAGCTATACTGGAAGCTACTCTGTTGGAGCCATTGCTACTCGGGTTACCAACGGTATTTCGGCACCCAACTCGCCTGGACAGATTGGTAACTACCCAGGTGCACCTTTGGAAGCCGGATCGTGCCCATGCCGCGGCTCGGCTGGTATGGGAAGTGGAACTGGTGCCGTACAGGGTGGGGCAGATACTCTCAAGGTGGGACTTGTCTTGCTGTGGTTGGTGCAAGCATCGGACATTTAACGCTCTTGTTGGGTTTTCAGATAACAATAAAAGCGCAGTTCTATCAGTTATTTTGGTTTGTGTAGATTCCGCTGAGACCTAACGACTTGATGGTCTGTCTGGCGAACTTGAGCTTCTAGGATGCGAATTTCTTAGTTCTATGGCAGTCGTTCGTTCATTGAGGTAGAATCGTGCATTCGAACTACAGTTTTGTCCAGAGCACAGGTTCCTTCAGTAGCAAACGGCAGCTGGTCGTTGCTCGTAACGATATCATTGAGGCAGTCCTCCTCCTTGAATGTGTAGCTCTCGGATTTCTTGAGGTTATCAATGTTAGCCCCTCATTCGACACCATGGTTCTCATGAATGGGGTGTTCTTCAACAGTAGCACTCCTGCATTCAGAAACCATTCATCTTGCGCCGCAATAAGCTGAATCTCTTCTGCTTTGAAGGCGCCCTCTTTCGTGGAGAATTTGCCTCTATATCGCTTGCCCCTCCCGCCCAGGGGTGAGTTGTGGCTTGCAATCGATTTTAGTCTGGTGGGGTTGAGAATGTGGGAGACAAGATCAACGTTCTCGTCCAGTTTACCCAGAATATCGACTTTTTCGTTTGGATGTTTTTCGAAAGCATCCTTGATGGCATAAACCTTGAGCCAGACCTTATGATAGTCTTCGTTTTGCTTTGTGACGTAGTCGTCCAATTGCTCAGGCATGTTAATGTAGCCATGAGCTTTGCAGTATGACTCGATTCTCCTTCATCTGGTCCATAATTTCCTGGGAGCATTTCTGGGGGAAGTCCTTGTGAATCCCACAAAAAAACAATCTCAGAGTTCAATGGCAGCATGAACTCGGTCGTAGGGATTGTATTCCCTCGGCAGAGCTACTCGCAGAATTCAGCACTCATGTCAAATGCGCTCCGCCACGATGAGGAAACTGTTCTGAGGGCAATCATGCTGGGCAACATGGAAAGTCGATCATAGTAATCGTTTTAGGTAAGTATCATGCACTACAATGTCCAGCACACAGCATAGGAGCTCGAGAGGCAGCTTCGAAATTGGCGAACGGCGGGTCATGATATTCCGCAAGGGCCGATCTGTTTCATACGGGATCAACTCAACCGAAGAGCCGCGTAAGGCCCATCGACCGAACAAAGCCCCGCGGCTCTTGTGGTAAAGACGAAACAATTGCAAAATTTGAGAAACTCGTATGGAAGTGGATACCTTTATTCGTTGATGGTTGTTTAAACGAATGGCTGAGGTTGTGAGTTACAAGTCGTATCTTGTCAACAGTCATCGGATCGGACCAAGTTTAGCCGTACCGTCAAGAAGTAATATCGCCTATACGATATGATTTGAATGCGCATTTTCAATTCCCTCGACCATAACAAGAGCAATGAGCTAGAAATTATTCCGGATTTGTTGTTTTGCACAGGTGGTGACTAGGTTATCGCAATTGCAGTGTGTGGTGGCTGGCCCAGTGGTTCAGCACAGGTTTCACCACCGCTGGACCAGGGACCCAACAAGGGATTTGCGTCCAACCACCGCTCTTGTTGCAGGCAGATGAAACAGTGCAAAATTTGCGAAACTACTGTGGAAGTGGATGCCGTTGTTCGTTAATGGTTGTTTAAACAAATGGCTGACCTAGAGGCTGGAAATAGATGATAATGCGAGACTTGTGTCCTGCTATAAAACACCAGGGCGTTGGCAAAAAGGAATACGCCATACATGAGGGCCACGGTGATTGCAGGACTGCTGGCTCTTGCCGGCCAGGCTACTAGCTCTATAGTATGGATTGATGCTTCCCCCGAGTGCCAAACCCCAGAGTACTATTACTACAGGTACAGTATTGAGGAGTTAGAGGTTGGAGACCCCGATAACGTTAACGGTACCATGAGGATCCAGGATGCGCTTGACAGACACATTACCAGAATCACCTACCGTCCGACAGGTAACGAACTTTGCAGCAGTTATGACGATTGCCGGAAGTTTCTCATGGACGGCGGTTACTTTTACGATTTGATTCCCTTCACCTACAACGTGTATAATGACATACCCGGCACTGGCCCTTACGCTTATGGCTGTACCAATGAGAACCCCATTGAGATTGAAGTGGAAGGCTCAGTTTGTGGTCCCGACATTTTGGGCCAGGATTGCAATTCCGGTCAAGCGTGGTGTTATATTATATACTATGACGAGTTGCCTGAAACTACCACCACCACAACTTCCACTTCGACATCCACTGCAACCAGTTCAACTAAATCAAGTTCAACTGAAACCACAAGTTCAACTGAAACCACTTCTACTGAAGCTACCTCGTCTGAAACTACTTCACCTGAAAGCACTTTGATTGAAAGCAGTTCCACTGAGAGTAGTAGCGTGAGCACTACCACAAGCACTAGCGCAAGCGCCACTGAAGTGACCCCGACAGAGTCGTCTAGTGTTGTGAGCAGCAGCTCGAGAACCTCATCGCTATCCGCGAGCTCAACTGTACGTTCTTCGAGTGGACGTGTGACCAGCAGCAAAACGAAAACATCTGCCACCTCTGTGATAATTGTCAGCACAAGTTTCACGTCCCATCCGAACTTCAGCTCATTTCTTCCGCATAGCACTTCCGCATGCCCCTGCAAGAGCTCGAACACGGCCCAACCGACTTTCCCTTCGGTTACTGGATCTGCTATCACGAGAAGTTTCAACACGTATAACCCATCTATCACAAGAACTGTTCCAAGCTATACTGGAAGCTACTCTGTTGGAGCCATTGCTACTTGTGTTATCAATGGCATTTCAGGACCCAACTCCCCTGGACAGATTGGTAACTACCCTGGTGCGCCTTTGGAAGCCGGATCGTGCCCATGCCGCAGCTCTGCTGGTTCGGAAACTGGAACCGGTGCCGTACAAGGTGGAGCAGGTACTCTCAAGATTGTGGACTCATCTCGTGCTCTGATGGGACTTGTGCTGCTGTGGTTGATGTAAGCCTTGGATATTTTTCGACACTCCTGTTAGCTATTGAGACAACAGATATAATGTTTAAAGCAGAGCATTCTTGGATGATATCTCAGTCAGAGAAAACCGTTGTACACTGTGAGACAAAGCATAATTGTCTCTTGAAACAAGGGGTGTGGTGGCTGGTCTGATTTCAGCAATGATGTTTCCGTCCCCGCCACCATCCCATTTGCAGTAAGCAGACGGAATGGAGCAACGCCATTGTTTGTTGTTCGGTCAAATGGCTGACTCGTAGGTTCGAAAACAGAGGAAATGCTGGCCAGTGGCTCGGTATAAATTTCTTGGCTTTGCACAAGAGTCAAGGACACCAGAAATCCACACATGAGGACAACACTGCTCGCTAAGCTGCTGGCTCTTACCAGCCTGGCTAATTGTGTAGACTTTGAGGATGTCTATTACGATGCCTATCCAGCCTGCGATACCCCAGACTACTATTACTACAGGTACAGTATTGAAAGCCTGGCTATTTATCGACCAGATGACATTTGGGGCGAAATGCGGATCGAAGACGCGCTTAACCGACGCGTTACCAAAATCACGTACGTTCCTACTGGTTTTGTAATTTGCGAGGGTTATGACGATTGTCGGGAGTTTTTTGATACAGGCGGGTACTTTCAAGAACCCGTCATCCTCAGCTACCATCAGGTTTCTGACTATTACGCCTATGGATGTACCGAGGAGAACCCCGTTGCGATTGAGGTGGAAGGCTCAACTTGTGGTCCCGACATTTTGGGCCAAGATTGCAATTCCGGCCAGGCGTGGTGTTATCAGATACGCTGGCCCGAGCCGGAGCCTGACACTACCACCACTTCTACTTCAACATCCACTGAAAGTATATCCACTGAAAGTACATCCACTGAAAGTACTTCTACTGCCACTTCTACTGAGAGTACTAGCGAGAGCAGTACCACGAGCACTACCACCAGTACTAGCGCAAGCACTAGAGCACGCACCACTCAAGTGATCTCGAGATATTCATCTAGTGTTGTCAGCAGCAGCTCGGGAACCTCATCGACCTCCGCGAGCTCGATTGTACGTTCTTCGAGCAGATCTGTGACCGTTAGCAGATGGAGGACATCTGCCCCCTTGTCCACCGCTGTGATATACGTGAGCACGAGTTTCACATCCCATCCGAACTTCAGCTCACTTCTTCCGCATAGCGCTTCCTCATGCCCCTGCATGAGCTCGAAAACGATCCAGCCCACTTTCCCATCGGTTACGGGATCTGCTATGACGAGAACGGGTAACACGTATAACCCATCTATCACAAGAACTGCAACAAGCTATACTGGACACTACTCTGTTGGAGCCATTGCTACTTGCGTTATCAATGGCATTTTGGGACCCAACTCGCCTGGACAGATTGGTAACTACCCAGGTGCACCTTTGGAAGCCGGATCGTGCCCATGCCGCAGTTCTGCTGGTTCGGAAACTGGAACCGGTGCCGTGCAAGGTGGAGCAGGTACTCTCAAGATTGTGGACTCATCTCTTGCCCTGGTGGGACTTGTCTTGCTGTGGTTGGTGTAAGCCACGGGCACATATAACGCTCTTGTTGGGTTTTCAGATAATAATAAAAGCGCGATTTAGGTTTCCGCTGAGATCTAACGACTTATGGTCTGTCTCGCGAACTTGAGCTTCCAGGATGCGAATTTCTTTGTTCTCTGGCAGTCGTTCGTTCATTGAGATTGCAGGTTTGTAGAGCGCAGAGGTGTATTTACAGGAGTGGGTAAGGGATGGCCCTGCTTAACGCGAGGCATGCGCCTCTTGACGATCGGCAGCACTGGCGAATGGAGCCAGAGCACATTGACGAGAGCTACCCAAGCTCAATTCATGCTAGTCCGGACACAATTACTCAATGCGAGCCAGGAGTAAGGGCATCGGCAACAGAAGCAGCCCCAGAAGTCCGCCCCGCTGGGACTATGCGCGAGGATTCGGCCCTGAAAGAAGACTCTCCAGTCGATGAGAATTCAGAGGAGGTACCCGTGTGTAGGATTTGTGCTTGTGGGTCCAGCGATGATGAAGCAGGTGGAGACGATTCTGTACATCGACTGTACCACCCATGCAAGTGCACAGGCAGTCTAAAGTATGTACATCAAAATTGTCTGTTTGACTGGCTCGCCCACAAGAACAAAGATACTGGCGCAATTGTAGGGTCGACATGCGAGGTGTGCAACGTTCCGTTTAGCGTGGTGAAAGTTTACTCTATGGCAGGACCGACGGGTCCAACCATTAGCGAGCCTGTCTATGGACGTTCTGAAAAGTCCACAGCTACTGATACTAACATCTCAGTGCCTTTTGTACCACTGCTCTTTTCGTACAGAGCCTGGCTTGGATTATTTGGGAAGATTATCAAGGGACCATTCACATTTTCGGTGTCTGCATTGGTGTCTGCATTGGGACTATTGCTCATCGTGGAGTCTGTGTGTTACATGTATCCGTTTCATATTGCAAGGTGCGCGATTATGTTTGCCAGAATGAGGGGTGTTATCGACGCACACTTGTTATGGAGTCCGCTTCGGGGTATATCTGGGATCAGAAAACCACACTTTACCAAATCTTTCTTTTCACTTCTTTTCGCAACAAATGGCGGATTGCCAGATGTGAGTATTGACGGCGAAAGCTCGAGCCTGAGTTCCAAGCTATGGTTCTCTGCTATGACTGAATTTGTCTTCAATGGTCTTCGTACAAACAGGATGTCAGCTCGTGCAGAGGAGTTTCTTTCTACTCTTGGGGTGGGCTATCCTATTCAACTGTTGGTGCGTCAGACGCCTCTCTTTAGCAGCCTGCTGTGGTTGCCTGAACAGGATTTATTCGTGTTTGGGGCGTGTGTGCTTTTTCTGATTTTCTGGGCTGAGCGCTTCATGATACGGACGACTGACCATCTGTCTTTCAAATCACAGTATGTGGGTTACATGCGGGCAATTCAGGGGCACTCTCCCGACGTTGTGGCGCGGCCGCCGGATTCTTGTGTGAATCATGCGATTGATTTTGTCAAACGGATCCCAAATCAACCACTGTGGGTTGTATTTTCGATGTCTTTCATGGGTTTCTCTGCGGAGGCAGTTGGGTGCATTTTGCCGTACGTGAAGTTTGGATTAGTCGGTCATTGTTTGGTTTTGGTGGGGTCCGTCGTAGCAGCGTCTTTCGTCACATGCGTTGAGATGTATGTGCCGACTTTCTCCTCTTCTTGGCCCACAACTGCAGCATTACCCGTTTATATCCGAACTTCAGCAATACCAATAGACCTGCTGGTGGGGAAAATTGCATTTTCTGTGTTCAATTCCAGGCGTTTCATTGCTGCTATTTCGCCTTACTATGGAGATCTTGTGAAGAATCAAATAATGATTCCGTTTCAGGACGCTCAGATTCCATCGCCAAGCGCACATGAAAAGAATACCGAGGGAATTGAACACGAAACACCGGGCGTGGATAGCCCTCCTCCTTTCAAGCTGGACATCCCCGACACCAAAAAGGAAGCGATGGGCAAATGGGCCAGCGCTTACGTGTTTGATGGCTTGCTCGTAGCATACAGTGCTCAAACGCTTGTCCCCATAGGACTGTGTGCGACGTACACCATGTACGCAATGATGCTATGTGTTAGGTATCTTCTTTCACAGGGCTTCCTGTCGTTGTTTGACCTGCTATACGTTGGCATTGGCCTTGTGAAGTCTACGGTGCCGCCGCAATTTCGGACAGTATTTACATCCCAGGCTCCAGTTGATGCGCACCAAGGGCATTCTTTTCAAAGTGCATACCCCTATCCAGCGGTAATTACGTATACTGCGACAATGACGTATACAGCGGTGCTACTGTACATGCTGCGACCAGCAATACCGACGCTGCTGCCAAATATATGGAAGTTTGACGTGGATGAAGCATACAGTCAACCGATTGCAAAGTCTCTGTGTTCTTGTGTTAAGAATGCAGGTCGAACAGTGGCAGTACTGGTTGGTGTCCACTTTACGATCTCCACGGTATGCCAGCAGACGTTTGGTGGGCTCTCATACTTGGAACAGTTGCCTTGCATGGCTGGGGTGTTTTCAACTGTGGCGGACGGATTCGATGTTCTAGCTGCCAGTGGGTGTGTACGGTCTGGAACGCTACTTTTGCTGCTAAGATGGGTTTACCTGTGGGATACTACTAGCGTTACTGGTGATGATTTTAGGAAGAGGTCCAGGATAAGTGCGTGTCTCAAATTAGTTTGCGCATTTAGTGGTGTCGCTGCGTGGACAGCAATTGTCATGTGGTTCAGTCGGTTTGCGGATGTTTACATGTCTCAAGTTGCATTCACGGTCATGATGCCGTTTGTGCTGTACAAGACAGGCGTCAGGTTTGTGCTCTGGACAGTGTCGTGGACCTGGCTGTGTATGGTTTACGGTAGCGCATTCGCAAAAGCTCTGCTCAACATTTTTCAAGATTTCCCAGGCGCTGAACGAGTACTTATGCGGTTGAGAGAGGACCTGTTGGGTGCGACACCGTCGGGTGGCACTGATGAACTATTGGGATGGATCCCGGCGGTAGTGTCCTTTTTGTCATGGTACGTGTATGGCACAGCAGTTGCACTGTATACTAGCGGCTTTATCTCTCGGGCGCTTTCTTCGGAATCATCTGGCCCGTCTGACGCAAAGCCGATGGAAGATGAAATGTTCTCAATGCACCCGGTGACCCATCTATTTGGTCTCAATTTCTACCACATTATGATACCTACGATGATTCTCTATGGCTATGCCGTGTACACGGATGATGACCCGCGTTGCCTTGTCATAAACCTGGTCCTGGTGGGAGTTTTCATCGGTTGTGTTCAGGGTGTATGGAAAGCATTGAATTGGAGCATTTTGGCCATGAAGCAGTCTTATTTGGATGCCAGTATTGTGGAAGTTCGTCTGAATGACCGTATTATCGACTAACCGTAGTTTGAAATTGAATATTGATGAATTGGCACAGGTTTTGAAGGGTACATGTGCGGTGATATCATATATACTACCTAAGATCCACTCACATGGCTAAGTTATGCCTGTGCTGTTGGCCACGATCGACGCTCCTTCTTTCTCCTAACACACCCAAGTAAAGATTACCGGATTAACTGACCACTCTCGAGAGATAGAATTTGACCGACGACCTACAAGTTGCGAACCCATGGAAGCTGGACTTGTCGAGATGTGTAAAGCTGCTTGAGCTAAAAATCCATGGAGGCTCCTGTGGACCGGGGCGACCCGTAGACTATACAACCCAGATACATTTGGTTCTGCCCAAAGTGGGCAGGCTCCGCAGACTAGAACTCACCAATCCACATGTTGCATTCGAGCTGGGTGAAGATATGCAAGTTGATCCTCCAGTACTTCAATGCGTTGAAGTGTCCAATCGATGGATTTGCACTCAGAGTTCTCGTATGTGTAGGAGTGAGATACACAGGGATGTATACGTGGGCGAGAAAGACTGGAATATACCCCTGGGCTGTGGAACGTGTAGGTTTACATATACTCCCGAGTGATGGTCCTAGATATGTGGATAGCACCGCGTGGGCCTTCATCCGCGATAACAAAGCAGTCCGATACGAGGCTCGATCTCCTCGCAAGGAGGGGACGGTCAGCGATCAAATGATGTGATTCCGCACAAGTAAGTAAGTGAAACAATAAAAGGCTGGTGCTTAACAGACCAACGGATCCACCGCGAAACTGAGCCAAACAGCAGACACTTAAGAAGAAGACCCAGTGCAATACGGGAGGAGTACAGTCCGGAAGAAGAGAGTAGGTAGGCTTCTTCAAGAATCTGGAGGAGCATTCTGGAAAGAAGTTGCAAAGGTTTTGATAATTCCACAAAACCAAAAGTAACATGAAACGATACAATTCCGTAAGTAGAGTAGCCAACAGCAGGATTTCGGCCAACAAAGGACTTGTGCTGTCAAGAATGCGCAGATCCTGGCGAACCCTGAACAACGCTGCTTCTCTACCTGGGCAGAGTTCACTTAGCCGTTTGGGTGAGCAGTTTTCGGGTCTCCTAGGTCTGGATAAAATCATCGGTAGAATCAGCTTGAAATAGGAAAGTTTGGAGCGTATTCGCTGGAAAAGCTGATTATTAGTCGTGCAAGTCCATGAAATGAAAAGGTGAATAACGAGTCGACGGTATACAGTTCGGATGATGATATTGAGAACCTCTGCCGCTTACCCACCAGGACGGGTGCCATATAGTTCTCCGGGATTCTAGCAGGCAAATAGTTTCAATACTGCGCATTTTAGCATCTTGCTCAGCAACGTCTAATTCTTCTTCTTGCACAAGAGATAGTGCATTCCTGTCAAGGTGGCGGCTCTCATCCTGAACAACCTCGAGAGAACAGAGTCGGTCCGCCCGTTGAGCTAAAATAAGCTCCTGGAGAGCCTGGGTGTCTCCCTCCGACACATAAGAGTACTCTGAGTGTAAATACAGGCATTCGACGTTCACCATTCCCAGTGCCAGCAGCTGTCGGCATGTTGTTGGCCGAAGGTAATGGAGCGTGGCGTATTCAACGCATTGGAGTGTATGTGGGTTGACTTCCATAGGTTCATCCAGCTGGAGTGCAACATATGGACTGGTGAGTTCTAGTCTGTGGAGCGTAGGGGCTTTGGGCAGAACCAAATGTATCTGGGTTGTGTGATCTACTTTCTCATAATGGCCACATCTGCATCCAAAGATGCGTAAATAACGCAGGTTTGCACACCTCGACAAGTCCAACTTCCATGGGGTAGGCTCCAACTTGTACTTTGTCGCGTGAAAATCTATCGTAAGTTCGGTCAGGTAATCCGGCAATCTTTCACGCATCGCCTGGCCAACAGTTAGACGGAATGGCTGTTCTAGTTCGCCTGTTAATTGCATTAGTCTTTCTCTTTCGTGATCGAGTATCGTCAATTCCGAGGTAAAGAAAGACGCGTCAAGTTTCAATGAAAGCTCCTCCAGCCTCTGCCGCACGTCCCCCAGTACAATCTTGCGCAGGTTGTGCAACTGAGGGTACTGTAAGTTCAGAGCCTTCAGGCCGTGCTGTTTGATCGCCACGTCTACTATAAAGTCGTACGTATCGTCAATCCGCAGCTTGCGAGAACGGCTACCGTCCAAAATTCTCACGATCGGTATTTGCCGCCAAATACACGCAGGTGCTTTCCTCCAATTAGTCCTCAACTCTCTCCTGAAAGCAGTTATGGTGGTCCTGAGATGGCGGTATCCGTGATCTATCCAGTCTGACCAGAACTGACAGTCACTGTCTACTACAGCTTGCCACCATCTGCATACGCTGCGTAGTCGCATGACAGGGCGCATCTCTTTGAACGCACCCGACTGAGGTGGTGGCACTGCATATAGGAGGATCTTGTCGAGTAGCTCGTAGGGGAGATCGTTTATTGACGCAGTAGCATTTTTGCCAGACTGGAAGTTGTCCTGGGATTCCGTTTGCATCTTTGTAGCAATCGCAGTATTCTTGGTCTACTTGAGTATCCACCACAAGCTTTAGGATGACTCTAGCGCGTGTTTTGGCCAACGGCCTGGCACTTAAAAGTTGTAGGCTTCATGCAATGCTGACTCCTCGACCGCCGGTACAGTTTTAGGGCAGCCAAGCTAGGGCATGTGCCAGAAGAAGGTGATGTGCTGATGGTGGGTTCGGGTTGGCACCGTATTTTCGCATAACCTTGACGTCTTAGCGCTCGTAAGGCTGCTCACTTATACGTGCGAAATACGGGTTATATTACACTGTTCCAGACACCGTTCCTCTCTGTAGGATGTTAACTAGTTGATCCTATCGAATTTTAGGGAATTTGTTAGTATTTAGTTTAACACAAGTGAGCCGTAGCTTGCCTGTTTTTCACCAAGATCATTTGACGATTTTGGTGCTATTCGCTTCCCAGCTCTGGCTCTGCATTATTTTACCAAATACCGCATTGGACCTACCGCCAGGCAAGTCGAAACTCCAGTTGATGAGAGGATCATGGGTAAATTATGGGGCGCAATACCATACGAATATAGTGAACAGCTAAATATGATATGGATTTCACATATATAAGTAGCTGTGAGCTTCATCCACTATGCGGATCATCTTTCTCGTCGAGATGATCCGCCCCGCAGCCAGCCGACCCCAAAGTTGGCTCGCACGTCGAGCCCTACTTTGGGTTCGACTTGGGTAGGAGTTATTCTCTACCTTAACGGCAGTCGGGTGCTCCGGATGAAGCTCAGTTTTTGCAGCTTTGCGCAACACGTACGACTGGACTCTGTGCTGCAGGCGCTGCAGACGCCTGCGAACACCAGAAATAACGCCCAGTGTGTGCGGAGAATGCTTCCAAAACGAGCTTGACTCGTCTTGGAATCCAAAGCTGTTGTCTGGCAATAGCCCCTGTCCAGTGGTTTCAGGATGCGGCGATTCGAAGTTTCCAGCAAATTGTGCTGGTCTTCTTTTCTCGCGGTCATCCATTGGCGACTTGGAACTGGCGTCTCGACCGCCAGTTAGTTTAGGCCAGCCCAGCGTTTCCCACCTTCGCCAACCACTAGGCTAGGATGCGACAGTGCTAGGTTTCGGAACCAGTAATTGTAGACCGCTGTGCCAACCAGAAAGTCAAGCAAGTCGCTGACCTTCTTTTTGTTGTTACAGAAGCCCAATCTGCTGATGTTCCAAAGCTCAAACTTAGTTGAACGTCGCCACCAGAACAGGTGCTCATTGGTTGCCAGATGCATCCACGCACTGTATACGCTGGGAGGGGCCATTATAGCCAACAAACGGCGGGGTATACTCACGTACTTGCCACAGATAAGTCGCACAACAGTTACGATGAACTGGTAGACAAGCCTGCTGAAACAACTACGACATAACACTACGGCTAGAAATGAAGCCAGACAGTATGTCATCGTTTGGTCGTTCCATGCAAAGCTCATCTTGTGTTTCAATTAGCTGTGGTTTCGAGATGTACAGTGATCGAATACAACGGGTGGTGTGAGGAAGGAAGTGATGGAGGAGACATAGTTTTAGTTCGCACCCACAAAGAATGATATACAGCTCCTGTTGTGGCTCTGCATTATTTTACATGCAGAGCCACGGTCAAGACGTCTGCAGAGTGAGCTCATGCAGATGATGATGTCCAGACGATTCTCTTGTCGCTGCAGTCTTTGCTGGAGGAGCCCAACAACAACAGTGAATGCACAGGTCCGCAAATCAAACAAGTCCGACTACCTCAATCCGAAGCTTAGCCCCAGGTCCCCACCGACGATTTGACTCCTGGCAATATTAACGACAAGTTCCAGCGTGAGTACGTTACTTGTAAACATACCCCACACCGCCAAGGCGTTGTTAGCCTCGCCCCCTTTGACAAACGATAACTGGCGAATGCAGGCAGAACACGTTGAGAACAGCTACCCAAGCTCAGGCCATGCTAGTCCCGCCGCTATTACTCAGTGCGAGCCAGGAGTAAGGGCGTCGGCGACAGAAGCAGACCCAGAAGTCAGCACCGTTGGCACTATACCCAAGGATTCGCATTTTCTGTGGTCAAATATACGTGCCTCGATGCGACTGCTTCGCTTACTATGTACATATTGTCACGAAACAAATCACAGTTCCATTTCAGAACTCTCAGGTTCCATCGTGATAAGAACACCGACGAAATTGAACACGAAAGGCAGGCGTGGATAACCCTCCCCTTGAAGCTGGATATTCTCAGTTTCAAAAAGGGAACTACAGGCAAATGGGCCCGCGATTGCGTGTTTGACGGCCCGCTCATAGCATAGAGTGCTCATACGCTTGTCTCCATAGGAGTAGGTGCGATGTACACATGTACCCAATGATGCTATGTGTTAGGTATCTTCTGTCGCAGGGCTTCGTGTCATTCTTTGGATGCCAGATTCGTCTGAGTTACCGCATTATGTATTAAAGGTAGCTTGAATTGAACAATGATAGATTGGCACGGGTGACGTAACCATCTGCGGCGTTACTTTCTACATTACATAAATACTTTCTGCAATTCATTCAGGATACCACCCAATCTATCTCTCTTAGTATGACATACGATCCATGAAACTATAATAAATGATATTGAATACCGTAGATGTGATCCGGAAAGTACATGTCGAATCCTGTGTAGTCCAGCTCAAATTCAGGAACTCACATGGCAGGCATTGCATTGATAATTTGTTCCAACTCAGTGACGTTATTGAAAGTTTTGAGGGTGATGAATTTAGCATCTTTTGCCTCGATATCGAGCGAATAAAAGGTTGTTGTCTGTGGAGACATGAGCATGCCATGAGAAAAAGCACCACGCCGCATGCATTCTTCGAGTTGCTCTGTCGTCTTATCGGGATGAGTGGTATCTTTCTTGCCACCAGAACTTCAAAAGTCGGACCGGGCCTTCCAATACCGCCTGAATTGAAGCGATTGATAGAAGACTTGACAATTCTGTATCCATTCAGTGCCAGTACTCCAGCAAAGCTAAGAAGAGCAAGGGCGAGACAGGCTACATTGCCTTGGCACGATGCATTAACCGCATCAAGGGCGACACTTGGCAGATACTCTCTCTTTCTGTCGTGCTTGTCAAGTTCCATCTCTTGAGCTTAGTCGTGGAAGTGGGCCCATAAAATTACATAAATCGTCAGAGAATCGAGAGTATACACCAGGTTGAAAGATGAGGTTAGCATCTAGTGAAAACGACTCGTGGACTTAGTGGGAGCTACCAACACGCGACCAAACAATCCCCTCATGCTCCTGCCTTGATCCATATGATTGAGTGGGATTGAGCTGCAACTGATATCCGGTTGTGAGTTCAAGACTCTTTGCTCCTCCTACACAAGCGAGCAGATGGTCCAGCTGCTATGTGCAAGCAACTGATGGGAAGAACTCGCTCACAAGGCCACGCCTCGCTCGTCGATGTTGCCGTTCGACTGTATCCAACTGTCAGTAGTGCATGAATTGCATGCTGTCTCTTGGGCTTCACTCTATGATTGCAAAGAGCTCACCAGAAATTTGAAGGCACAAACAAGCGAGTGGACAATTTCTCTTGAAAAGGACATCAACACTTGCAGAGACACTAGACTTTAAATGGCGTAATGGCGCGTGGCTGCATGGCTGGGCACAGACAAGGTAGCTTGTCCCAAAACAGGATGCAAACAT
>JAMAJT010000050.1:0-14493 GCA_023628915.1 Trichomonascaceae sp. Y4102 | reverse complement strand
CGCCTGAGTCCGCGGAAGACACACAGGCTCTCCATGAGTTTATTTTAGCTCAACGGGCTGATCGAATCCGTCACCTCGACGTCATTCAGAGCCGCCACCTTGCTAGGAGCGTATCGTCTCGAGCTCAAGAAGAAGACTTTGAAGTTGCTAAGCGAGACGCTGAAATCAAGATGGTTGAGACTTTTCGTCTAGTGAAATCCCAGCGCATTGTAGACGAAGCGTGGTGGGACGTTGACAGGGAACTCTACCGGCGCTGTGGAGCATTGTAACCGTCTCGATATACTGACTCCTGACGGTGGACGAACGCAGATATATGCAAAGCACCGTGAGGGCCATCTCGGACATCATTTGCCATAGCAAAGACGTCTGAGAGCAGGCTGGATCTCTTTGCAAGGAGTTTACGGTCAGAGATCGAATGATGTGACTAGACGTTCCGGCGAGTATCTGGTTCCTGAGTCCGTTTAGAGCGCCAGCTGAGGCTGCAGTAATGCCGGACTCATTCAATGCCGACACATTCAATGCCGGACATGTTTGCTAGATGCGGCTGCCAACTTTCTCATCACGTTAAAACCAACATCGAGTTCTTGGCCTGCAGTAACTCACAGTGAACTAGGACCAACGATTGTCCGATGGCCT
Organism: Trichomonascaceae sp. Y4102; assembly: GCA_023628915.1. Classification (NCBI taxonomy): domain Eukaryota; kingdom Fungi; phylum Ascomycota; class Dipodascomycetes; order Dipodascales; family Trichomonascaceae; species Trichomonascaceae sp. Y4102. Next base: position 13,857 of record JAMAJT010000050.1, on the reverse strand, counting down.
CGCCCTTTGCCAATTCCCTAGCAAGTGATATTACACATGCTTGGACGACAGAGGATCGCTGTTTCATGTTCTGCAACATCGACGTAGTTTGTCCTAATTATATATGGGCCTAATCTGCAAATGGTAGGCTGCATTGCATATTTTCTGTCTGCTGGGCGTTGCAGGACCCAATCATTGGCCGCATTGTTTCGAGATGCCATTTTTTATAGTGGATATGCACATGTGGGGTGGGGTAAACCTCGGACGCCCCTTGGCCCCCGCATGTACCACGATGATGCGCTTCATCGGTACGGCGACCCCTCCCCAGTTTTGCCCTGAATGTCGGGGATCGTCATTGTAACTTGCTTTTTTTCCTGGCGTTTTCCCTCTGCTTGCTTCCCTGCATTATACCTTCCTGTTTGAAATGAATCGACTCCAGTTGCCACTCTGTGTCAGATAATCCACATGTGGCAACGATCGACGTTGGAGCCTGCTGTAATACTACTTAGGGAGGGAGTACGCACGTTGAGCGCGACGACTCCGCACCATCCGGCACCAAAGTATTGGCCAACCAGCTAAATCCCCATACTTCTTGTCACTTGTACCCAGCACAAGCGTATTCTGCTGCAAGCCTGTCTTGGCATCGCCTGCATCATTAAGCTCTGTCGTCTGTGACCGCCCCACTCCGTGGTGAGCAACTCCACCCCACCGGCTGCAATATATCTATAGACGGCTATAGGTTTTTTTTTGCAAGGGCGCTTCGTTCAGAAATAGAACTAGGTCGACTCTAGCTACCTAGAAGGCTCCACCGAAACTCACGCCAAGTTTGCTTACGATTTGCTTCTTCTGTCTCACGCTTGGGCTGCCACGCGTTTCATCCCCGCACTCGTTGTCGTGCATGTGCATATGCATGCATTTACGGCCCTAAACTAATCCGACTCTGATTGCTCGCTGATTTTCACGTTTTCTGTGTCTGGCCGAGGCTGCCTAACAAACAAACATCCAGCTAGGCGCCGTTCTACTGCATTTTGATTCACTTTCCCCGCGCGTCTGTGTGCATTCGCTAGGGTTGTTACGTTTTTGTGACCCCACCTGCATCGGGTCTGCAGCGTCTCGAGCCCGTATAAATAGACGCCCCCCGGGTTCGTCTCATCCATACACACTCTCTCACTCTCTCACACAGACATGCGCTTCACTTCCATTGTTTCCTCTGCTGCTTGCGTTATGGCCGTTGTTGCCAGCCCTGTCCCGGCTCCTGCTCCTTCGGCCGCCGGCACGGACCCCTGCGCTGCCGCCTCCATCTCCAAGATCACTGACATTGCCAACAAGATGAACGATGTCAACTCCAAGGTCGGCGACTTCACTCACCACTGGGGTGATATCTTTGAGCTTCTTGGCATCCAGGTTGCCACCACCGAGCTCATGTGTGACCTTGACGCCGCCACGGACCAGGTCAACCAGTGCTCCGACTGGGACACCCAGAACACTTACAATGTTCTTACTGAGACCTTCAACCTTCTGCCCTTGACACAGAAGACCCTCGCAACCCTCAACAGCAAGAAGGGCGACTTCGACAAGAGTGTGCTCAACTCTCTCTCGATGAGCTGGCTCGTCAAGATTGATGTCGAGCAGCTCAAGGACAAGACCGACAAGCTCGGAGCTGCCATTGAGACCAAGGTTATTCCCAACCTCCAGTCTGCGGTTGCCATCACCATGAAGCAGTTTGACGGCTACTTCAACGAGACCCTCCAGGTCTACAGCTAAGCTGCTACTTATTGTTTTGTGTTTACATTGTTCTCGTTGTTGTTTTGGCGATAATATGCTATGCTATTTTTGAATTTATTTGTTACTTTGTTTGCATCGTTCCGTAGTTTGGGCCAGTGTGCAAAAGCAGGGGTGCTCGTTCTGCAGAGTGTTGGTGGGTAGCGGTGGTAATAGGGTCTGCCAGGGGTACCAGTGCTGCGCCGCCGATCCGGAGACCCTTGTTCTGTGTGGTTGGGGAGGAGGTGATGGTAGTTTCAGCACTATTGGACATCGACAACCCAGGCGTGGCCGTCAAAAGGAGAGTCGTGGCCAACATTAGTGGCAAGTAGGGATCTAATAGACGGCCAGCATGGCTGCTCAATATGTCCTATCTGCCATAAATTAAACTTCAGATTAGACGACTAAAACGCACTAGATTGACGGACCTGACACATTGCGCCGCATACTCCAGCACACAATCAAGGTTTTGGCTTCGACACTCTTTCATTTAGGCGGATATTCTTGCTGGCACCGTTGGATCGATGGGATTTCTCCGATATACGCCTAACCCTTTTCTTCGCACGCCCTGTGGGGAAACAACCCTGCGTGCTGCCGGCAGAAATGCCTAGTATGGAGCCGGGAAAATAACCGCAGTGAAATTTAAAAAGGCCATCAGATCAGCTCAATTCATTCAATTCAACAACAAACAGGTATGGCGCAATTACAGAAGAACATTGGAGTGTTCACCAACCCCAAGCACGATCTCTATGTCGGCGAGTGCGAGCCCAAGGTAGACCAATTGGAGCATGAGTGTGGCGCCGATCAGGTGGTTCTCCACATTAGAGCTACGGGTATCTGTGGCTCTGATATTCATTTCCAGAAACATGGCGCTGTTGGAAAGACAATGGTCGTCAGAGAAGAGCACATTTTGGGCCACGAGTCCGCAGCTGAAGTTATCCATGTGGGATCAAACGTCAAGACCCTCCAAAAGGGCGACAGAGTCGCGGTTGAGCCCGGTACCGGGTGCGGGGTGTGTGAGCAATGCCGCACTGGAAAGTACAATGGATGTCCCGAGATGTCCTTCAAGAGCACGCCTCCTGTGCCTGGGCTGTTGCGGCGGTATGTTGTCCACCCTGCGTCACTGTGCCATAAGATCGGAGACATGTCGTACGAAGAAGGAGCGATGCTGGAACCCGTGAGCGTTGCGCTGGCAGGAATTGAGCAGTCTGGCGTGAAGCTCGCCGATCCCGTGCTAGTGTGCGGAGCGGGACCCATTGGAGTGATTTCTGCTATTCTCGCGCGGGCTGCCGGCGCAGCCCCGCTCGTCATTACAGACATTGATCAGGGACGGCTGGATTTCGCCAAGAGGCTTGTTCCCGGCATCCGCACCGTCAAAATTGACTCCAAGGTCGGCGCCGAGGAGATGGCAGAGAAAGTCATTGAGGCTGCGGGAGGAATCAAGATGCGAGTGTGTCTCGAGTGCACCGGAGTCGAGAGCAGCATTTCCGTGGGAATCTACTCTTTGGACTTTGCTGGCGTCATCCACGTTATTGGTGTCGGCAAGGATTTCCAGCAGATTCCTTTCATGCATCTCTCTGTCAACGAGCTCACTCTCAAGTTCCAGTATAGATACGCCAACACCTGGCCTAAGGGTATCAGGCTGATCCAGGAGGGTCTCATCAATGTGAAGCCCCTCGTGACACACAGGTTCAACATTGAGGACAGTCCCAAGGCATTTGAGACGTCCTGCGACATTTCATCTGGAGCTGTCAAGGTAATGATTTTTGATAAGTGATGCCACGTCAGTAGTAGCTACAATACATACTACCATTCAAAATACTTCATATATACTACTATCCATCCAGTGAGTACTTGACAGGCTTGTCCTTGTTCTCATTAATCAGGTTCACAAGGTGCGACTTCATCTGCTGCAGCTGCTGGTCTTTCGGGTGAAAGTCCTCGATCCACGATCCCAGACCAAACTGCAGGATGTTTTGGGCGCGGACCTTACCGTTTACAGGGTGTCCGTAGGACCCATGGAGGGTGATGCGCTCGATCTTTGAGTTGTAAGTAGCGCGATGCAGGATGTTGTTGTTGTAGAAAACACAGTCTCCGGGCCCCAGAGGCACGGTGATCTCCCCCTCGATGAAGCCCTGGCGGTTCTCACCGGTAGTAGCCTCTCTCTCAGCGTCAGTGCGCGCACGAATGTGGGTCTTGGGCACCACAATCAGGCAGGCATCCTCACAAAGAGACAGGTTAAACTGGGCCCCTTGGTCCGGGAGCTTGAGGCGGGCCATCTCCTCTTCGGCAGTGGCTTCGGGCTTGATGTCGTCACGGTGCCAGTCGAGGGAGAAGTCTGTCATGGGGTTGATAAGCATGTTTAGCAGTTCCATGACCACTTCCTCTCTCTTGATCTGCAGAATGTCACAGGCTGCATCCACAAGCTTGGGGTTGGCGTACACACTCTGGAACACTTCCGGTAGACTGGAGTCGAGCTCTCCCCACTTGGGGTTCAAAAGCCCACTTAGTCCCCAGATATCGGGCGAGAAGTTCTTGGGCCACGGGGGAAACTGCTTGCCCCGGGTTCGCACCTCGGGCCACTTACCTTGGCGGGCAAATTCGACGGCCCGCCTACTGGCGGCTTTGTACTGGTCAATCTCCTCCTGGGTCAGAAGGTTCCGGATCACGACGAACCCGTCGCGGTTGAGCTGGTCATGAAGTGATTCTTGGTCGTTGGTCATTGTTTGGGTTGTTTTGCTGTTGTGGTTTTTCTTAGATCTGGGGTCTCTCTCTTAAGTCTCGCTCATTTTCCCCACACAGCTCCACACCGTTACATTAGACTTAGATGTAACGTTAACAGCCGCTCTCCACTTCGTCATTGTACTATTGACGGTGCGGCTGGTACCAAGTTTAGACTCGGGGCTATGACGTTCTTTGGGGAATTTGGATGCATGCAGAGAAAATCATATAGATGCCTCTATTGAAATTGCCGCTGAGTTTCTCCTCCAAACAGCGAGCCGTGCTCGGGGGTTCGAAGGGTTCTTTTGGCAGATCACGCGGTTAGGGCTCGAGTGCCACGGCGGGGCGGGCTCCCAAAGAGTCTATATGGTAGTACTGAAACTGTGGTGAAATTTAATTGTGCCATAATGGGCAACACATGTCATAAAGAGTCGTGCCCATTGCAGCCGCCGACTCTCGCCGACCACAGATGCATCTATTCGAGTTCAGTCCAGCCCTCCCGATACCCCTGTGACTGGGCTTTCTCCCCACGTATTGGAGGAGGTATGCTTTAATAGACTGACCACCTCTGTGTATGGACAATGGGCTGGCTGATCACAAGTGGAGGCGAGGCTGGGAAGTGCATATTTGACGCCATGCCCTGAACCAAGGGAACCAGCCAATCCGCTCTTTTAATGTAGCCTAGTTTCTATTTCAGGCGGTCTACGTATATTCTTTCACGACAGCTCAAGAGACGAGAGAGAGACCATGAAAACTACAATGTCGGTTTTCAGTCGATCTCGGCCGATTCGTATTATTGTGGCATGCACTAGCATCATTGTCGTGCTCATGTTCTATTCCTACAACAGTACTCTTAATTTCAGCAGTGACAAGTACTATGTGGACCGCGCTCGGACGTCCAGCACTCCCGTACCTGCTTCGCAGTCTGATGTAGCAGCCGTCGCTATGGCTCTGGACAGTGTCTCCAATGCCGTCAAAAAGCTTAATGAAAGAGTTGGAGAACTGGATCATCCGGCTAAACAGCAGATGGATGAGGCTGCCGAGAGGGCCGCCCGCATCTTTGCAGAGAAGAAGGAAAATCTCCTGGTTGAAATTGGAGACCAGCTCTGGAGGCTCCAGGAAACGCGTGCTCGAGAGCAAGCAGAGGAGCAGAAGAATCAACATCCTCGCCCACGTAAGATCGACAATTCGCTCAAGCCCAACGGCACCGACATTGTTTTAGTCTCTGGGTTGAATGGGGGATATGTCAAGCGGTACGGCGAGATCATGCACGAGCAAATGATTGAGAATAGAGAGCACTACTGCAAAAAGCACGGGTACATCAATTTCGTTGCCAACCTTGACAACTATAATACGGAGGAAACCAAAGACATCGCAGGGTACTGGCTCAAAATGTTTGCCCTCAAGGAAGCGTTTGACAAGTTCAAGGACTCGGAGTGGTTCATGTGGCTCGACGGCGATATCATCATCATGGAGGAGACCATCGACCTGGCGTCGCATCTGCTGCATCCCGACGCTATGAGGAAGCGTGTCCTTTACAATGCGCCCATTTCGGAGAGAGACATGAGAAATCATGGGCTGCTCATTAACAATGAGAGAGACTTTGACCCAAAGAACGTTGAGTTTATCATTTGCCAGGACAAGTGGTTCCTCAACACTGGGGTGTTTCTCATGAAGCGCACTGAGTACATGGTCAAGTTTCTCAACGAGCAGTGGGCCACCATGAAGAACATGAGGAGAAATCTGGTGTTTCCTGAGCAAGATTGCCTCAACGAGCTTTTGCATGCGGACGCGGCGTTCCGGAAAAGAGTGGTGACGGTTCCTCAATGGGTCATGAACTCGTATCACGCAGGCTACGATTTTGTTCCCAGCCGATGGCATCCAGGCGATTTCCTCATCCATTTCCCTGGAGAATCTGGTAACGATCGGTACAAGTTGCAGTGGCAAGAGCACTGGGACATGAAGCCCGAGCGAGACGAGTACAAGAACTACACTCAGGAGCTTGTACGATTGCAGCAGGAGAGGAAAGAAAACGAAAAGAAGGAAGATGAGAACAAGAAGAAAGACGTGGACAAACAGCGAGAGGAGGACAACAAGAAGGAGGAGCAAAGGAAGTTGGAGGAGCAAAGGAAGCTGGGTGTGCAAAGAATGGGGGCGCAAAAGAAGGAGGAAGAACAGAAGAAAGTAGAGCAGAGCAAGCAGTAGTGGATATAGCTCTTGATGGCCAATTGGAGCCAGGTATTTAATAAATATTTGTGTAATGATGATGACTTATGGGGCGCTCGCGACATTATGCGGTCGTCGCACAGTGGTTTGTCGGAATGTGTGTGTGTGTGTCGACAGACCTTGTCACCAGCACCACCACAATGGATGGGGCGCAAAAAGCAGAAGGATCAGCTGTCAATGAATCGTTGCCATGGCTGGTGATTCAACCAGAGTTCAAGTACATTCTAGGTGGGTCGCCACAACTCCGTATGATTCTGTGTAACCATGCTTTTCCATTTGCACACGAGGCAGGGGCGGTGGACCCGAGCACCGGAGAGGTGTACTTCACGTCGAACCAGCTTCTTCTGAATGGACGCAAGACTGTGATTATCAGTAAACTGTTCAAGACTCCTGTGTACAGTCATGGGGCAGGGACTCTGCCTGCTGCTGTGGTGCCTACGTATCACTGGCAGATAGTCAATCCTGTTCCCAGTATATCTGCAGCCAATGGAGGGATATTCTATACATACGAGGGCCGTCCTGGTGTGTTGTTCTGCCAGCAGGGTCAAGATGAGGATTTGGACAATGCTGTGCATGAACACGAAGGATGCACCCACAGGGGAGAACTCGGACACAAAGAGCACAACAGGGATGTGGCGGGCTCTTCTGTGTCTGCTCTTGTCCACATGGAGCTGGGAGACTCGAGGTATACTTGCCGGACGGTGGTGAACTCGTTCTATGGCCGACCGTTCAATTCTCCCAACGATGTGGCCGTTTTGCGCCTGGACCAAAGCATATGGTTCACAGACCCGAGTTACGCATACGTCCAGCAGCTCAAGTCTTTAAAGCCCCAGCTTCCCAACCAGGTGTATTGCTACAACCCGACCAACAAGAGCATCCGGGTGGTTGCCGATGGATTTGTGCAGCCCAATGGCATTGCCTTCTCTCCTGACTGCAAGACGTTGTATGTCACTGATACTGGTGCGTATGTGGGCGATGGCGGCAAAATAGATAACCAGGCGCCGTCGACCATTTACTGCTTTGACGTTGTGTTTTCCAACTCAAAGGTTCCCATTCTGGCTCCAGGGTACCATTTAGCCAATCGGCGGGTGTTTGCGTTTACAGACTGCGCCGCTCCGGACGGAATCAAGACAGATCTACGAGGCAATGTGTATGCTGGGTGCCAGGACGGTATCCATGTATGGAACCCCACAGGCACTCTGGTAGGCAAGATTCTGATTTCTGGTGGCATAGCGAACTTTTGCTTTACGAGGAATGACACGATGATTCTTCTGAACGAACACAAGATCTATGAGGCTGTGCTGAGCGGGTTATAGGTGTATGCACTGTGGTCCGTATTTGGTTAGTGCATAATATCACCAGACGTCAACATCTATGGGTCAATTTGTGTGCCATTGACAATGGCCTAGCAAGCTAAAGGTACATATACTGAACGAACGACGTAATTGCAATTGAAAAAAAAAGCTTTCGAATGGCTGATGCAGATGCCGGTAGTGCTGCTTTGCATAAGCACTAGGAATCGCAAGTCAACCCTAGTCAGCTCCCACCACACCATGAGCGTATCTGTGTCAGTAGATGGGATTCGCAAAACCCTTGCGAAGCTGGCCACGAATGACTTCGCAGGGGCGCTGGAGTATTTTGTCGACATGGAGGGGTTACTCTTCACTGTGCCACAAGAGGAACTCATTGTCACTAGTAGCTGCGTGTTTGCAGGCATGATGTGGGCTGCACTTAACGAGAACAAGGTCGACCACATCGACTCCATCATGGAGCGAATCCAGCAATTGAACCAGGAGCTGGTGACTATTGACACCAGCGAGCATCCAAACAATTATCAGAGTCCCAACATCTACGAGGGGTTTCTCAGCGACACGCTCCGCTACGCACACAACTACATGGACCTGGACTATGCAGCAATGTACGCCCTTACTAACAAATATATCGAAACCAGAGCATCACAGGATCCCGTGGTGCACCTGGCGGTACGAGTAATGCAACGATTCCAGCATGATCAGATCTTCCAGGTGGCCAATCGGTTCAAGGCAATCCCACGACAACTCTTGCACTCAATGTGCAACACGGGACACGTGGAAGACAAACATCTGATCCAAATGCTAGGGCAGTACACTTCAGCAGGAGTGCGAACCTCAGACGATCTGGTGCACTTTGAGCAGGCCGACAATGGCGACGCTGCTACTCAGAAACCCACCGCTCGTCAAGCTGCAAAGGAGACTGACGACGCATTCGATGAGAGAGTACGAACGCTGGTCAGCCGTGCTTTGTATCTGGAGCAGAAGCCACTACCAAGGTAACTAATTATTTATTTCTGATAGAGTCAGTATTGTTGTAGTCATGCATATAGGTTAATTAGTCGTGTTTCGTCTCGAGAGAACTTTCTTCGTCCAAAATCCGGGACGATAAGTCCAGACGGGTGGATATCCAGACAATGACCAGGGTGCCGATTGCAGACCAGACATGGACGAGGTCCGACCATGTCTGTGCGACACTCGAGTCTATGGGTGTTCCAATCGCAGAGGTGATGGCCGACGACATGCTGTGGGGAAGGTTGCTTCTCAGCAGCAGAGCCGTGGAGAGGGTATATGTAGCAATGACCTGGGCAATTATAACAGCCGCCAGCTCCTGGTCAATGCACGAGATCAGAATAGAAATAGGTCCGACCGACCGCTTGATTCTGGCGACGGTGGTGACAACAGATGAAATGGATGCAACGAACAGCGCACCCGACATGAGAAACCCAATCTGGCGCGTCAGTCCGTCAATATCCTCAAACCGGAACAGATGGGCAATGAATTTCGAAAGGGTAATCACAAGCGCGTCACTCTCACCATGCCAGCCAAACCGAGACCGCAAAAGACGCACAAGAATGAGCAGTCCGCGGTACACGCAGTACACGGCGAAACATGCATAAAACACCCGCATGGCTCGCCCAGCCGCCGTGGTCCGGAACGTCTGCTGCTTGTATGCCAGCTGGGCAGCCTCCAAATCGCGTTCGAGCTCCTGGTTGACGTTTTCCAGAGCCGTAATCTCAATCTTGAGTGCCGAGACCTCAGTGGACATGCCCTCGCCCTTGATGGATGTGAGCACCTTGAACATGAGATTCGACGTGGACTTGGACTGCTTGCTGAGCTGCAGCGACAGAGTCCGCAAGGACTCTCGTCGCTGCGCAATCAGGTTTCCTGTGCTCATGAGCGACGCCTCGATGCGGTCAATGTCGCCCTGGGTGACCTTCTTTAGCTGGGCAAAAAAGACAATATACGGCGCAGTAATCGTCGACACTCCACACAGTATGGCCATTGCCGTGATGCCCAAAAACGTGATGCGCAGGATAGGTCCCGCAGTGGAGATGGTCATCTCGGACCCGTTGTTGGATCGGATCGACCATGCCCTGTCTGAGGACAATGTTGTCTCCCCAACATCTATAAACATGGGAATGTACCGCCCGAGGAGATAGAAGACAACGAAAAAACAGGCATAGAGCGCGCCTGTAATCGCCAGACGAAGGGATGTAGCCTGTCCCACGACTTTTCGCACAATAAGCCATATCTCGGCCAACGGGGCCGCCACGACCAGTAAACCCACAATCGTGTTAGTAGCGAACCGCCACAGACTAATGCGCGCATCTCGATCGACCCAATCACCGATCTCGCACAAAACCAAACAGGCAATCAGCGCCGACACCCCAATTGTGGCGCCGACGATAAACTGCAGCAGCAGCACTTGGCTCTGCTTTCTCCGCTTGTTGATATTATTGCTGTAGTAGTAATCTGGCGTCAATGGTGGTCCATGTTGTCTAAAAAGAATATACTGTCCGTACGCTCCGCAAAGGCCAGCGTAGCTCGTCAGTGCAAGCACAGGTAACCACCACATTTCTCATGTGGCAGGTGAGACTGTTCCTGTCCCTGGAATTTAACCTTATCCTATCGTCTTAATTCTTGGGCGACAATGAAAATTGGTAGGGGCAGTGACGCAATGGCAGTGCTGTTGGGATATGGGATATGTATGCAGCAAGCTGCAAAAAAAAAAAGAATGGCCAATGGTCAAAAAATGTGGACGACACCGGAGTCGAACCGGTGACCTCACCCTTGCGAAGGGCACGTGATAACCAACTACACCAGACGCCCGAATTCTGTTGGGAGGACGGCAAATGTTGTAAATAATCAATTTAAAAAGCCGCACCAGAAGTTGCCCCTACGCAAGTCACAAGCCGCACTAGATGCGGCTGACGGTCAACAGAAGAGTGAGCTTTTTCCGAGTTTTAGCTGTTAGAGAGGTGGAGCAACCACATGGAAACGAGCGAGCTGGTTGATTCAGACCAAATTTGCAGCCGACGTATCCTCAAGCTCTAAGACGTGGCCTCCAAGAGCTCAGCACACTGATCCAGTGACGATCAAGAGCTAATCAAGAAACATCCAAACAAGGACACATGGATGTCAGTGCGGTGAACAGGCAACCACATTCTCCAAGATTGCGAATGCCTCGGTGCGCCCCGCGAAGGCCCTTAGGAGCCGTCTCAAGTGAACTCGAAATTAGTACCCTTCTGGACACTGAAGCGGCATTCGAGTTTATAAGGCATAAACCGCGCCAAGCTACTTTTTTTGATGCCACTTGTCAGAGAGGTAGCTGAGAGGGTATTTTTTTAGAATAGCAGGTACATTAAGACAATACAACAATAAAACCGTTTGCAGAGTTTCAGCAAAAAGTCTTTGCCGGTGAAAGGTCCTTCGTAGCACAGGTGCCGCCAACAAGGAGAGCCAGAGCACCCACTAAATCACCCCAGCATCTAGCCTAGAATATCTGAAGCTCTGGGAGGCGAGTAACTCCTTCCAGCTTTGCACAGCGACACAACAAAGCGTTTATTGACCTATCCGTGCTCCGGCAAGGAGATGATCTCACATAACCGTCGATCTCGTTTATTATGCTGGAGGTATCTGGTGATTTAGCCAGGAGCGAGCAGCCAGTTGTTACTGCAAAGGAAAGCATTGCGAACAGCTCCAGACCCGAGCTGCGAGGGTCATCGTGGTTGCTTAGTGTTTCTGCAATGGCTGTTCAAATGCAAAGCATTTTTGTCAAACGGACCATCGAATTGCGTCAGACTAAGCGATGCCAGCCCGGCGAGGGTGTTGAGTTTCTTAGATAGTTGAATCTAAGAGCCGAGCGTTCGCAGCGAATTCCACCTGTGAGCGGAATAAAATAAATCTGTAGCAAGTTGCACACTTTAAAGTAGCATCCATACCGAGATGCATGATGATTCCTTTCGTAACCGTTGAATAAATCTGATATTGACTCCTCAAAACAGTGTTTGGCTTAAGTTCAATCTCAAGTCAGGGCTGCACTCCTACAGTCATAATCCTGCTCATTTCTTTCGACGACATGGGAAACTAAGCGGATGGTTGGCGTGGCGAAGTAAAACATTCCTTGGCTGCTGTTTGTTGACAAAAAACAGCCAGCCTGAGAAAGTGGGCACACGGAGGCGGGGTCCGATTCGGTTAGCAATGGCTTTAATAGCCCAATTAAATGGAATCTCATGGAACTTTGTTGCTCTTTTGACCACCACTAGACCAAGAGCGTGGCATTAGTTCTGTTTTAGTCAGGGTATGCGTTCGTTGTTGCGATGGGCAACCCGTTGCTGTAGCCAATGGTGCGACAACTTGATCCGATTGGGACCTAGTCTTTAGGAATTTGTTTTTTTTTGTTTGTTATTGTTTGATCTTGCGCGTTGTTCGATATGACGTTGTGTGATCTTTTTGTGGCTTAGAGAGTGGGCGTCCCGACGAGGCTGAACTTCTCCCAGCCGATTCCAACAATACTGACGGCCCTCCATCCAGGCTTGCACTTATGCCAAAGAGCCTGTCGCCAGATCAAGCCTGTCAATGCAGCCGGTGGCTCATTCACCGCATCTATACAACGAGCTGCCGAGAATTCGGGGTCAAAACGGTCAGTTCGTCGATATGCGAGTAAGGTTATATCTGGGGAAGGCGATCACGAGGGTATGGGCGGTGTCAGGGGTAGGGGCCGAGGGGGAATTGGGCTACACCGTTTTTCTCTTCACATTGCTCTCACTGACGCCTTAACGCATGGCCTGCCGATAAAAGTATGCAGCGGCTAGCTGGATCGGGCATATGATGTGCCAATTGTGGCGGGCGAGGATAGCACCCTTACGGTACGATAGGTCAGCCATCGCGTCATGAGGGCCGACCCTCACCTTTGACAACACCCTTGACAAATTTAGGGCAAACTCGCTTGTCTGATCTATATGGAGCTAGCCTCTGGCCCGGCCGTGAGCTGGGCCATATATATTTCCATTCAAATTCTTCCCATTCCAAGGACACCACCATCATGGACTCCAGCTCTGAGAATAACGGCAACGAGAGAGCTGAGACTCCCCGTCCACAGCTGGTGAACGATCGTGGAGCGACCACAGAAACATGGCCACCTAATGAGTATGTGCTGCATGGCACCCAGTTTTCGTTTGTCGTCGATGGACGCTCGCTCCGCGACTTGGGCTCGATGATGCGCTCAAGTGATGCTATGTCGAATGTCGGCGCCAGGGGCCATCAGCAGAAGCCTGCCCATGGCACTTCCGGTTCTGGCGAGGGTGAGGCACCTATAACTCAGTCGCAGCCACTGTCACCAGCATCCGCCGGTGGCACGGGCGCCACTAGCAACAAGAATGACGACAACAATCACGCCAATGCCAATGCCAACCTCAATGCCAACTCCAATGTCAATGTCAATACCAACTTCAATGCCAACTCCAACTCCAATGCCAACTCCAATGCCAACTCCAATGCCAACAACAATGGCAACAACAATGGCGACAACAATCACGCCAATGCCAACTCCAATGCCAACTTCAATGCTAACTTCAATGCTAACAACAATGCCAACAACAATGCCAACTCCCTTACTGTCGGTGGAACTTCCCCAGTCGTCAACACTACTGGAGCCCGTGGACCAGCTGACAATGTGGTTCTAGGCGACGACGACGGCAGAGACAGAGACGACCATGTCAACTGCTCTGCGGATTCCCGAACCAATCAGCCACCTTCAAAGAGAAGTTATCGCCCCAGCCGTAGCGGAAGCACGGCCTCTGGTGGAGACCGTCAGAGACGCCGTTGCTCAGCCCCCGATGGAGACCAGTCTTTGGCC
>JAMAJT010000049.1:0-19416 GCA_023628915.1 Trichomonascaceae sp. Y4102 | reverse complement strand
TACCCAGCATCGGTAGTTGCCGCCAAATACATGCAGGTGCTTTCCTCCACCTAGTCATAGACTTCCGGGCCACATCGTACATAGTTATCCGGTTATCATATATCCAGTCTCTGCTTGCCACCCAATCTGACCAAAAATGGCACTCGCCGTCTACTACTGCCTGCCACCTCTTACATACGCTGCGCAGTCGCATGACCGGGCCGATCGAATTTATGAACCGCGTCAGAGGCGGCACTGCATACAGAAGGACCATGTCGAGCAGCTCGTAAGGGAGAATGTTGATTGCCGCGGTCACAGTTTTGCCCGACAGGAAACGGTCCTCCCATTCCCTTTGTTTTGATTTTGTTGGCATCTTTGTAGAATCCCACTATTCTTGGTCTACATATATAAAGCTACCATGGTGGCTATGGTTTAGAATGACCCTAACGAATCTAACCTGATTTATTACACACTTAACTGGTGAACTATGGTAGGCTTAAGTCCTAGCAGAACCCCAAGCGATTGGTATTGTACTGCGAGATCCATGAATCGGCCCATATTTTCCATCCCCGGCGCTGGCACCGGTCTCATCAATAGCAAGCCCTTCAGCAAGCCATGCCCATTGTGGACATAAAAGATGTTTTCTGGGGAGATGTCACAAGGCAATATTCCCTGTTTGTGGATCTCCCTGACTGCCGATAAAATACCGCGAAATACTTGCGCACACTGGGGGACAGTCCCAGTCTTGAAAAGAGACTTGTAGTGACGACGCTTTCTAGTCTGCGCAGCGTACAACGTTATCTCCTGGTTTGTTGTGCTTGGAGCGGGATCGCTTCCTACCAAGCTGAACTTTGGAACAGTGATCACATGCTAAGCATGTCGGTTGCTTCTTTCTGTTCGTTGACCTTCTCTTCGTCCATCCAACGTAAGCATATTGGGCAATATCGGGAGCGGACCTAGCAACAGCGCTAGCAATGAGTTGGCCATCGCATTCGCTAACTGGCGTGGGGATTGCACTTGCTGCAGAAAGCGCGTTCTTAGTATCGGACTGGATCTTGCCGTAGTTCACCTGAATCTGGAGAGCTGCGCTAATACCTGGCTCTATGATTTAGTGGTAGATCTTGCGGCTGATGTAAACAACTCTGCGGTTAACCTTAGTTTGAATCCACCGTTGCACCTAAAGACACATGTTGGTGAGTGCAAAGACCGTGGGCAATGTCCAATTGTTGGTTAAAGCGGCCATCCTCATAGCCATTGGAGGGTGTGCTATTGCATCGCGTCTGTTTTCGGTCATTCGATTCGAAAGCATCATCCATGAGTTTGACCCCTGGTTCAACTATCGAGCCACGCGGTACTTAGTGGACAACGGCTTTTACAAGTTTCTCAATTGGTTCGATAACAGGACATGGTACCCGCTCGGCCGAGTGACGGGGGGAACGCTCTATCCTGGACTGATGGTGACATCCGGTGTCATCCATCACATTCTCAGGACATTTATGGCGCTGCCTGTGGACATTCGCAACATCTGTGTGCTACTGGCGCCGGGATTTTCGGCCATCACTGCGTATATTACGTATCTCTTTACGACTGAGATGAAGAATGAGGTTGCCGGACTGCTTGCTGCTCTGTTTATGGGAATTGCGCCTGGTTATATTTCCCGAAGCGTTGCTGGCTCCTACGATAACGAGGCAATTGCCATCACCCTTCTCATGCTGACCTTCTACCTGTGGATTCGTGCACTCAAGGTGGGATCGGTGTTGTATGGTGGCCTGACGGCTCTGAGCTACTTTTACATGGTGGCTGCCTGGGGAGGATATGTGTTTATCACCAACATGATTCCTCTGCACGTGTTTGTTCTCTTGTGCATGGGCCGATATCATCCACGAATCTACGTAGCATACACGTCTTGGTATGCTTTGGGAACTCTTGCGTCGATGCAGGTTCCGTTTGTGGGATTCCTGCCCATTCGATCAAGCGAACACATGTCTGCTCTTGGAGTATTTGGTCTCCTGCAACTCGTGGCTTTTGCCGACTACATTAGGGGCCTTGTGACTCCCAAGCAGTTCAAGACGGTAGTCATCACGTCGGTCGTATCTATTCTTATGCTCTCTGCTGCTGGATTGGTGGGACTTACCTACGCCGGTGTTATTGCTCCCTGGACTGGACGATTTTATTCATTGTGGGACACGGGGTACGCCAAGGTCCACATTCCCATTATCGCCTCTGTATCTGAGCATCAGCCCACTGCTTGGCCCTCGTTTTTCTTCGACCTGCACATGCTGATCTGGTTGTTCCCTGCTGGAGTGTACATTTGCATCCAACAGCTACGCGACGAGCATGTTTTTGTCATCGCCTACGCCATTCTGGCCAGCTACTTTTCTGGAGTTATGGTGCGTCTGATGCTGACGCTGACCCCTGTTGTGTGTGTTGCTGCCGCAATTGTCATTAGCTCACTGTGGGATGTCTATGGCGAGTTTGTCGACAAGCTGGCGGTTGAGTCCACGTCCCCTGCTCCCTCCACTGTTGAGGGAGACGAGGCTAAGAAGGCCGAGGAAGAGTCGGGCGACGATAGTCTAAGAAACGCACCCTCTGGCACTTTTTTCAAGCGGCTGCTGCGTAAAGATGTCATTCACACCACGCAGGCCAAGCTCCTTGTGCTGGCCACGTTTGGAGCATATCTTGTCATGTTTGTACAGCACTGCACATGGGTCACCTCCAGTGCCTATAGCAGTCCCAGTGTTGTACTTGCATCGCAAATGCCCGATGGAACCCAGCATTTGATTGATGATTTCCGCGAGGCTTACTACTGGTTGCGCATGAACACGGACGAAGACGCCAAGGTGATGAGTTGGTGGGACTACGGCTACCAGATTGGTGGAATGGCGGACCGTACCACTCTGGTCGACAATAACACGTGGAACAACACCCACATTGCGACCGTTGGTAAGGCCATGGCAAGTTCCGAGGAGGTGGCGTACCCCATTCTGCGACAGCACGATGTGGACTACATTCTCATTATCTTTGGTGGCTTGATTGGGTTTTCTGGCGACGACCTCAACAAGTTTCTGTGGATGGTGCGCATTTCCGAGGGCATTTGGCCCGAGGAAATACGTGAGCGGGACTACTTTTCTGCTCGTGGAGACTACAAGGTCGACGGCGAGGCGAGCCCCACGATGAAAAACAGCATGATGTACAAGATGAGCTACTACCGGTTCCCCGAGCTATATGGCGGCCAACCGGCCGTGGACCGCGTGCGTGGACAGCAAATTCCCGAGTCTCCTTCGCTGAATGTGGTCGAGGAGGCGTTTACGTCTGAGAACTGGCTGGTACGGATCTACAAGGTGAAGGATCTGGACAATGTGGGCCGATCATACACGAAAAAGCGGGCCGCGGGAGCCAAGAAACAGTCGCAGGCGCAGCTGCGCGCGTAAAGTGACTGGTAGCCAACATAAATGACGTACAAGTCAACAATTAAATTAACCTTTGTTGTTGCATAAAAGCTCATAAGGGGCACATGGCATGTCAGCAGCAGCAGCATGCCAGGGTTTAGCGGTGTCGTAGAGAATATATAAGCACCAGGCGATGGTTCTGGTAATCCCGTCACAATGCTCATGCAAGATTCGCTTCCCACGACCGTAAACGCCGTAGCCACCACAGTGCCTGCGTATGCCATTGCAGGAGCCAGTCTTGTTGCCCGGAACGATGCGCCTAAGCTTGTTGCTCCAGTTCCGACTCGAGCAACTTTGTCGCCATTGATCAAGAGAGCTGATCAAGACCATCAGCAGGGCCAGGCAGGACAGCACACACCATCAAGAGACAATACTCCCTCTCCGGGTGCCGGAAGACATGATGGCCAGCAAGGACAGCAAGGACAGGCAGAACAGTCAGGAGCCTCAAGCACACCTGCAGGCGCTGCAGGTACCAGTGCTCTCAATACAGGAACAGTGAGTCGTGACAACACACCATCTCCTTCTGGTAGTCGCGGACGGCAAACTGGGCAGCAGACGCAAAAGTCTCAGCAACCTCGACAAACTGGACAACAGAGCCAGCAAAGCCAGCAGAGCCAGCAAAGTCGTCAAACTGGACAGCACACCCGTCATCAGAGTGAACAACAGACTGGTGATCAGCGAGCACAGCAGACAGACAGCCCGAGTGTGGGGCCCACAAGCAGTAGGTCTCGGTCAACCTTGCTCGACTCGTCTAGCTCAAGAGCCACCGGCTCGGTCTCCGAAAGCCAAACTGGTGCGCGTACGTCTACGTCTGTAACTGGCGTTGAGACTGGCGCAGGGCTCAGAGCAAGTGTGGAGCCTGCAGCTGTGGTTGCTGCTGCAGCCGGGCTTTTACTTCTCTGAGCGGGGGTTCCAATGTGAGAATATGAACAAAGATCAAGCCCTCTCAGTCGCACATATAGTACATACAAGCAATACACTCTTTAACCGAGCAGTTTGCCAGTCTTGCTGAAGCTAGGTAGAGTTCACGAGCAATGATGGTTTGTCCCATTTGGGAATCTCATGCATAGAAATATTGCCCTTCCCGTAGGTGCAGGTCTGCTACTCCTTTAATTGTCTCGTATTGTATTATTAATTAGGGGATGATGATGATGATGATGATGATGATGATGATGATGATGATGCGTTAGTTTGTTTTCTTTGCGTGCTGAGCGGCGACGCGCTCGAGACGCTTGGCGCGTTGCTCCGCAATGTATTTCTCCGTATCCTTGTACTTTGTGCCAAAGAATACATCCCAATGGACAAAGAACGGCTGCGAAAAGTTGGTTTTGATACCAAACGCCTGGTGGTGAATGTCATGGTATGCCGATGAGTTGGGGAACAGCATCTGGAACGGGTCATACGGCAGTTGGTACCCGCAGTGGTCGTCGACGGTCTTCATTGTGCTGAAGACGTAAAAGATGATGGACTCGCGCGCGCTGAGACCCACAATAGTGTATGCCAGACCAGCACCAGCCGTGTCCAGCAGGAATCCCTCGAGAATAGAGTTATACAAAGCACCAAACGCATACGGCACGTACATGCGGTGGTGCACCGAATGTAGATGCTTGTACAGAAACTTGTTCATATGCATAGCACGGTGCAGGAAAAACTGCCACGAATCCATGATGAGAAATGCAACAAAGATCTTGAATCCCGGGATGATGCCGTAGTATAGCACCCTGGCCAGCGTGTCGTTGTTGAAGTGCAGGTTCTTCTGCAGGCGCCACATCTCATACTCCTCAGACCCAGTCATCTGGGGGCCCTCAAAGTATGCGAGCAAATAGCCCGCAAGTGTCTGCAGCGCATGCTCAATGATCACGGCGCGTGCCACCTCGGTTTTGGTACATCTATTTTTCTTTGTAAGCTCTTCAGGGGTGTGGAGCCGGTACTTGTCGAGAGCAGGCAGCGTGTCGAGAACCGCAAAGAATCCGGAAAATAGCCAGTACGCGGCCACAGGAAGAAAGAGCGCCAGCATGGGGTCGCTCATGAACTGCGGAAATAGGTCTGGTCGTACCTTGAGTTGCACCTCAGGGGCGCCGGCAGTCGTGACGTTGAACATTCTGTTCTTTTTTTCTGTTTGTGATTTGAAGATGGGCCTTGGCGTGTAAGTGTTTTGATGCGTCTGGACGACAGAAACCCGTGGATTGGAATGTGTCGGTTTGCCGGCTCGCTTATCTGATGAGAATTGTATTTATGGGTGTGGCAACTTGTTTGTGCCGACGGTGGAGATTGATCTCGGTGAGCCGCACGCCACAAACCGCCTGTTTTTCCCTACTTGAACGCCGCGGCAGTGCATTGCCTTTTGTATTGGGTTTTTGTTTCTTTGTTTCTTTGTGTCTTTGTAACCGCAGGGTAGCTACAATATTTAATCCAATAATATAAAATAGGTGGAGAACAAGCCAGCTGTCTCCTCTTCAATGGCAATGGCAATGGCCATGGCCATGGCCGTGGATGGCCACTGAATGATGGGAAGGGTTCGACAACGCAGGGAGCTGCCTTGTTGGGTAAGGGTCGGCATCACCCCACTTAGTAGTGTCTGCACGAACCCAAGAAACCAAAGCCTACTATACCGACAGTTGAGTATATAGTTGTTCTGCATGAGTACCAACAACAATAATTCCGCCGGAGACAATGGTGCTTCGTCTCCGCAGCTGCAATTGTTTTACTCTTCTTCACCTGTGGCAAGCACCCACGACGCAATCGCAGACTTGGTGACCACACCTCCCGGTACAGCGTCGTCGTCCGATGCACCCACGCCTGTAACCCCCGCAATGAGCAATAGCAGCTTTGGAGGTAGCGCTGTCTGTGACACACCCCCAATTGGAACAGGAAATGGCCCGTCACCCACCCAGGAATGGTATGAGATCCCTCTGGGCGACCTTGTGCAGAAGGAGCACCTCATCACGGTGGATGGCAGTGAATCCGTCGAGAAGGCATTTAAGATCATGGACGAGAACGACCTAACGTCACTGCCCATCAGAGAATCAGATGCCAATGGCCAGACCCGCGTGTCGCACACGTTTGATTTTGCCGACCTCAATGCGTACCTGCTGCTAGTGCTGCGGAGGCTCGAGCCACTAGACCAGAGCGAAGAGACCTTGGAGAATGTACGTCGCGCACGCCAGGGCCAGCCGGTACCGGTGAGCTTTGTGTCGCAGTTGGGCATCGCAGACCCGTACGTTGTGGTGCCGGCGACGGCCACGTTGCTAGTAGCAGCTGAGATTCTGGGCAATGGTGTCCATCGCATTGCCGTCAGCAGTCCTACGGACACACAAGATGTTATTGGTGTTATTAGCCAGCGGCGGTTGGTGAGGTATATTTGGGAAAACGCCCGCAGTTTCCGATCGCTCGAGCCACTGCTCCAGCAGTCGCTGCGCGACCTGGACATTGGGTCCAAGCACGTGATGCACATTGACGCCGATGCGCCGGTGCTCGAGGCACTCCAGCTCATGCACAACGAGGGAGTGTCGTCGCTGGCTGTTGTTGACTCGTCGCAAAACATGATGCTGCTCGGCAACATTTCCATTGTCGACGTGCGTCTCCTCACAAAGTACTCGCAAAGCCCGCTGCTCAAGTCCAGTTGCAAGCAGTTTCTTCACGTCATTCTCAGCCGCCGCGGGCTGCAGGACGGCCGCGACTCGTTTCCCGTTTTCTACGTGACGCGCGAGACGTCGCTCGCGCGTACAATGGCCAAGATGGTAGCAACTCGCTCCCACCGGCTCTGGATCACGCAGTCGGCCGCTACACAGGAGTCACCAACGACCGCACTCCAAACTGACGGCAAGGTCGAGGGCGTGGTCTCTCTCACCGATGTTTTACTCATTCTCGCAAAACACTCGGGCAAAAACAGTCTCGACCCCACGGCTGCCAGGCGGCAGCGGCGACGGTCGTCCAGTGTGAGCGTCCGGCGGGTTGAGGCCCCGCAGTAGGCAAGTTTCCACAGTAATCTACGACTTGGACTGTTGACTTGTGTGACCTCGCTGTGGATTTGTCTGCCGAATTCTCTATCTGGTCTTTATGTCAACGAATTTAAACCTCAGAGTACTCGCCAGTACCCAGTCAGTTACTCACTCAGTCTCACTCAGTTATATAGCTAATGGATTGGAATCTATTTGATTGTGGATTATAATCTATTCTTATTCGTAATGTTGTCGTGTTACTGGCAAGTTGCGGCTGGTATCAGTTCTACATTCGGATTTGTAAATTGGGTTCTTCATTCGTCCAGCATGGCCAATATCTGGTATTCTTCCGTGGTTTATCTCAAACATGGAACTTCCGGAACTGGGCTGACGGCATTGTGGACCTGCGTGGACAAGGCCGCACCAGGGAGGCTGTGGTGCGGCCCAAACGTCACTCGTGTTTCGACTAATTCAACAACTGCTGCAAGATGTATTCACAATGGCGGCGCGCGGTTGCCATTTGGAAAAACGGCGATCTCAAACCTGGGCGTTGTCCGGCCACGGTTACTCTATAGATTTCTTGACTGCTATTTTGGGATGAATGGTCTAGCCGTCGTTACTAACCATTTGCCCAGCTCAGTACTAGCGGCTCAGCTTGGACCTTGGCTGGCCCTGGCTGTATAGCTGGCAGGCAGCCTTCCCGCCAGGGTGAAACACCCTGGCCAGGGTACGGGCTGCGTTTAATTCAACCAAGCGACCCTCTTACACGCTTTCGCAGGTTCAGTGTAGTAGTGCGCCGTGCCCTAGTTTGGTATCTAGTGCCGTTTATTGGATCGAATTTCGCTGGTCCATATCTATGTCATAGTCGCGCCGTAAATAGTGCATTAATGGTAGATTAATGGTAACACTGGAACGAGGACAAGAATGCCAACTTTCCATCACACAGGGTTTAGGCGATAGCCTATCGCCGAGTATGCATTGTGGACACTCGGGCCCGTTTGTGGCCAAATGCATCGGCAGGTCAAGGGCGGGGCTAGGGCAGCAGGGACCCAAACGCACCCAGATACTAGTGGTGCAGCATGGATATACCCATCTAGCTCCACCAACCTCTCCAGTAGACAGGGAGACATTATATATTTGGACAACTGGTATCCCCTGTTCCAATCCAACTCCGGAGGTACTACTGTTGCCAGTCGTTTATCACCGAGTACTGACCAGGCGGCATAAAACAAGAGAGACAGAATTCCACCCGCCGTCACTGCCGCTACCCTTTCACACGACACTTGAAAAACCGACACGGCCAGCCCAACTGTGGCAACATAACCACGCCACAGCACTGAACCTCGTTGCCTTTTACACCAAACCAAACCACTGCAATTAATTTTTGCAGCCGTTGAATAGTCGTCAACAGCACCTCCGTTTACTATACCGTTTACTATACAAACGCTCGTTCGCTCTTCGGCTCTCGCCATTGCATCTCACCCTGACAGTGTGCCCCTGCCCGACCCAAACCCCAAACCTAATGCGGCCGTCGAATATCGCCCCAATGAGCGCGGCCCAATCTGTCAGCGTTAGCGACAATAGCGACCAGGACAATTCGGTGCCGTCCACCACCCACACTTCGCCTTCGAGTCTCAACGAGGCCCTGGACACTGGAGCCTACTCGCTTCCTCCGATCCCTCGCTCTCATCAGACAAAGAATGCTCCTGCCATGAGCTTTCTGGCTACGGTTCCCCATCAGACCCACCCCGCGGCGTTATCGCTGGGACTGGGTAAACCCAACAACAACAACGACGACGACGACGACAATGACGCCAGAAAGCAACAGGAGAAGGAATTGCCTCCATCGGACAGAAATGATGACAGAAACAATGACATACACAATGGCAACCGTGCTGACACTCGGACTCCCCCGCCCGATCTCACGGTCGACACGACCGCGGCAACTACGAGGACAACCGCCACAAAGGACACTCAGCCTCGACTCACTTTTGAGAAACAGCCTGTCACTCCATGTAAATCATCTGCTACAACGTCGGCATTCAGCTCGTTCACTTCAAATAGAGCATGTGCCAGGTCCGGGCCTGGCCATGGGTCCGCTTCCGGCTCGAGCGCCGCCAATTCGCCCCACATTTCAAGTGAGGGGTCATCACCGGAAACAGCCTTCAACACGCCAACTGCCGCCAACACTAATAAAACCGGTCCCGACACCAACAATAACGTCCATGAGTTTCTTCTAGGCATGGAACTGCCGCGGCCAAACTTTACTCACCGGTACCCTCCACCACGCACAGACTCTACCATGCTTGCCCAAAGTAGCAGCTCGCAACAAACTTCTTTGAGCCGGACGACTAGTGCGTTTTCACGGCTGACACGGCCCCATACAACCCACAACACGCCGCGTCACAGCCCTACAAACCATCCTAACATCCCTACTAACACTTACAGGTTCCGACAGCAGCAGCAGGCCGGACCTTCTTCGCGGGAGGCTTCCACTCTTCTCTCTACTCCGCGGTCAGAGTCTACCTCTCCGGAGCTATCATTGCGCCCACCAGCCCGCCGCTCAATGACTGCCGTCGACTCCGACCCGCATCAAAACACCCACCAGCACTTTCACCAATACTCAAATTCTTTGTCGAGCCCAAACCTTGTGCGGGACGGGACCGGTACGCGGCTCGCGTCTCCCCCCAAGCAGGTGCACGACCTCAAAACCCCTCTGTACATTCCTGCAGTGCTCCGCAAGACGGAGCACCATCTTAATAATAAAAACCAGCACCACCGCGCAGTGTCGGAGGCGTCGGGTTCCGGTACCTCTCGCTCAGCGCTAAGACCCCCTCGCCGCAACCACTGGCGACCCGACTTTGAGCGAGATGAGTGTACCGACTGCAGCCAGCCATTTTCGTTTTTTGAACGGAGGCACCACTGTCGTCGATGTGGTGAGATCTTTTGCGCCAACGACGTCAGGTTCCGCGTGCCATTGGACCACGACCTGAACTTCAATCCTTCTGCGCAGCAAGTCAAGGTGTGCACGTCCTGTGCTGGTGCGTATCGAGACTTTGTTGCTTCCCGAACACAACAGCGCCGGCCGTCTGTGCGTTCGGCGGTGTCTGTTGACCAGACCCGCCAGATCCCGGCGTCGCCCTCCCACATGGGCTCTACGCAGCATGCACAGCATGCGCACCCCCACGAGATACTCAGCACTAGTATCTTGCAGCAGGCGGTACCTGCGTCTGTTGCCAACTCGGTGCCTGCCGACTGGTCGTGGTCCACCTTTTGACTGATTTTTGATTGAATGACTGACTCTTTATTTATGATTTATTGATATAGCCTAATACATACACTGATTTAGACATGGTCGGACTTCATGAATGACGCATCCTCGTTGTAGTTGGTGTTGGTCATTAGGAACTTGTACCAGTCACCAAGGTTAAGCGTGTTAGGAATGGCGTGCATGTCGTCCGAATTTGTGGGTGAGCCCGACGCACGGTCGCCCAGGTTCTCGCCAAATGAGTCAAATCCAGAAAAAATGGGCGGGTCAGACGACACGCTCGACGTTGATGTGGGTCCGGTTCCACCTGCTGGGCCAGAATTACTTCCTTCGGACCGCCTTAAACTGTCAGGGAACAGCTGTGCCGGCTGGAAACTATTGTACTGGTTGTGGACTCCAGCCCCTGATCCGTCGGCATTTCCATTCGAGTCACCAGCACCACCGTCGGTGCTGGTGACCAAAAACAGCTCGCTTGGAACATTGTAGGTGTGCTGCAGCGATGATAAAAATCCGTTATTGTTGCTGTTGTTGTTGTTGTTGTTGTTCTTATTGTTAGTAGTAGTTGTGGGTGCAGCGGTCTTGCTGCGATTTGGAGACGGTCCTCCAATACCTGTGGCAAATGCGACTGCCGGACCCAGAGCGTCGGGAGCAACCTCCTGCTGGCTCAAGAAACTCGACTTGGGCTGGGTGGAGCTGTTGGCATCAAGCATCTCCTCGTAGGTACGCTTAGTGCGGCCGCCGCCTGTGCCGTTCTCGGCCCCAGTATACGCGGTGCTGTGATTCACCGTGGCGGTGGCGGCCGCTGTGGCCGCCGCCGCCGGATCGCTAATGTAGTTGGACTCCTCGGCGTAGCGCTTGGCTGAGCGCACGACTTTTTCTCGGATTCGCGGATCACTCGCCAAGTGGCTTGCCAGCTTGCAGATCCGGTCGGCAGAATCCCACGCCTTACCGAGCTTGTCGAGAATGTTACGGCATGAGCGCACCGCGCGCTTGGCGCTGTCCACCACCGCCTCACTCGGCGACTCCATCTGATAGATGAGCAGAATCATCGCGGAGAACACAGTATACACAATGATGGCAGGACACTGCGTCAGCTCATTGAACGCGTCGAGGTTCTCGGCAATCCGAACAATCATGTGTGCCGCCTGGAACGCAATGCCCCATGATGGGTACGACGGCACACGCTCCTCCCCGCCGCCAGCTCCTCCCGCAGCGCCTCCAACAGGGGCGTTCCGCCCACTGGCCATCACAATACTGGGGTTCGCCGTTGTTAGTGAGTGAGGCCGCTGATAGATGATGTTTGACCGGTGTACCAGACACAGCACCGTGTAGTACTGCGTATGCAGCAGCGCTTTGAAAAAGTCGTGGTTACGGCGGTCCTTGATCGAATACTTGAGCTCCTCGGGTAGACTGTTCATCCACGACGCCATGGCCATGTCGCATTGGCTAACGTCGGGAATCCGATTGTGCCGCCGAATGTTCTCGGCACCAATCGAGTAGTGCTCCTTAATGGTAAGTCCCATAATCTCGCTCAGCTTGACCGAGTAGATAAAGTACAGCGCCTGGCCCCGGATAACCCCGTACGGCGACGGGTTTCCCGGTTCGCTCTCGTCAAAGTCCTCAATGGTGATCATTGGCACGTCTGCATCGTCGAGGTTGATCATGACGGGGCGTCCCATGGCCACGGCTGTTGACCGGTCTCGCGTAAACAGAGTCCACCAGATACGTTTCCAGACGCGCTTGTCAATCTCTGGCAGTCCGCTCTTCTCCATGTTGCGGTGAAGACCAATGCCTTGTGCCACAGTAATGGCAATACGCGTCCAGTAGTATCCGTTAGCGGTGACGTCGTCGGGACCCTCGAGGAACCATGCCATGAGAATCGCCGTCTGGATCACTGGGATGCGGTCCATCTCGTAGTTGGCGTCAAACAGCGCCTTGGCACGCTTGTAGAACGTGGCGGTCGCCAGCTTCGACGAACCGCGTTCGTCAAGGAGCGCTGGGTTGTGGCACACCCGCGACGCCGCCACCAGCATTGCTTGTCTCAGTAGTAGCGACGGTGGGTTGGCTGGGTCATTGTACTGCCGCATAAACTGGGTTCGGTTCACAATCGGCACGATGGGGTGCACCTTCTCAAAGTAGCTCTCAATCAGGTCGTCACACAGTTCCTGTGCCGGCAGTAGAAACGCTCCTCGCAGCTTCAACACCTCAATGTCTTCACGGTCCATCTGCTTGATACGCGATAGTCCCAGCGAGCTCTCACCCACGGCAGCAAAGTAGTATGCCTCCGAGTCGGGCATGTTGTCCAGAATGAGGTTCAGGTGCGATGTGGAGCCCATGAACGCAACCCGCCCGGGCTGCTGGATGCGCGTGTCGAGCATCCGTCGCCATGGTGGTGCCGAGTTCCCAGTAGCAGCACCCTGCTCCTTCTCACTCGTGAACGTTGACAAATCTCCAGTTCCACTACTGCTACCTCCAGACCCGCTTCCAGACCCCCCACCTGTTCCTCCACCTACTCCTCCTCCTCCTGCTGCTGCTGTACGACGCGCTGCCCCTCCTGTAGCTAGTGCCTCAGCTGGAATTGCAGACACAGCAGATACTTTGTCAGGGGGTTGTCCATTGGCTGCACTCGAGCCTACACCAGTGCCATCACCCGCCTGCTTGGCTTTGGCCAACTTCGAACCCTTTCTTTGCCTAACCTCGGGGATTCTACACTCACATCCAAACGCGGCACAGTTGGTACACGGCATCCGCTCCATCACGTCACAGCGTACTTTTCGTGAGTGGCAAATCTCACATGCTCGAGACGCTCGCGACTTGGCTCTCCTAAAGCTGCCTCGCTTCTCCTCTGCCGATTCATTGTTAGCGTTTCGATTGGGTCCATTGGTTCCATTGGCCCCACTTCCACTGTCGTTGGCATTTCCGTTGGCTCCACTGCTTCCATTCGCGTTACCTCCATTACTGCCACTCGCAGGCTGGCTCATCTCGTCGCCCTCGACCTTGGGCGACTGACTCGACTCCATGCTGTCCAGTTTGTCTGGCTATCTACTCTGGTTCTGGTTACCGTATTGTGGTGATTGTTTGTTTATTTTTCTTTCGTTGGCGTTGCTCCCTTATTGGCTCTCTCTCTATCGACAATACCACAGTAAACTTATAAATCAGTGGTTATCTGTAATCATATTGATGACGACTTGGCTCCCAACCCTCCCCACCCGTGCACGTCCTACCTTTACCCCACTCGCCCACCAGACGCACTTACCTCCTCAATGATGAATGCTTGAATATACATACAGACAGACAAATGTTAGACCTACAAACCACACACAACATGAATGAGCATAAATGATACATTACTCGCCCTCAAAATACGCCTTAAACCGCTCCTCTTGGCTGAAATGTTCCCGGCAGAAATAATAAACCCGCGTCAGTAGTAAAGGATATCGCCGGGTAAAGTATCTCAGGTACTTGGTCGGGCCTGGACCCATCACTTGTTTCAACGATGGAGGCAAGTCGTCAAAGTGGTTGTATTTGTTGCGCATCGCCCGTATCAGGTCAATCATACGCTCGCCACGGTATTTGCGGTACTTGTTCAACGTCTCGACAAACGCTCGGTCCAGCTTCTCGTGCCAGTCCTCGCCAACAACTTCAAGAGCATTCTCCTCAAACAACGGCAGGTACTCGACACCGTCGCCCCGGGCTTCGCCCTCAAACCGATCAGACACACTCACCAGAAAACTCATCTTCTTCTGGGCGCTCCAGAAAAACGGGTGCTGCACCAGTGCTGCAGCACTCGGTCGCTCACCCCAATCAAATGCAACCATCCGGCCCACCAGATCGCGTGCCGTCTCACAGTCGTCAGGCACAGTGAACTCGTCCAGCCCGCTCAAATCCGGGGCTCCGTCCTCGATGTTGGACTCGCGTTTCGAAGGGGGCCCAAATGGGTGTCGCCCGTTCGTAAGCATGTAGAAGAATACACATCCAAGCGAGAAAATGTCCACCGCGGTCGTCAGGCGCGCAGTCCCGCTGCTTCCCGCATTCTCGCATAGTGGGTACCTCGCTCCCATTGTAATCTCAGGCGCCGTCCACCCCGCGGTGCCGCCAATGCCGGTCCTAGTGTTTCTAAAGCTCGACTGGCCGTCCTCTAGCTTTTTGCACAGACCAAAGTCCGAAATCATCAGTCGCACAGGCCCAACCTTGCCGTTGGGTAACTGCTTGCTGGGTGCAACCAGAATGTTCTGAGGCTTGATGTCGCGATGCACCAGCTTGAGCTGGTGCAAATGGTTCACGCCGGCCGCAATCTGCCGCATGCCCTCAATCGGGTCCAGCCGCTCGCGCAGCGTCGCAAACTGGCCTGGTTTCTCAATTAGATCGCCCAGCGTCCCTGGACACAGCTCCAGCGCAATGTACAGAAACTGGCCCTGCTCGTACTTGCAAAAGTACCGGATCACGTTCGGGTGGTCGTCAGACTCCTGCAGCGCCGTTACTTCCTGCGCCGCGTTCTTGTAAAAGTTTAAAAGCATCCGCTTCACCGCCACCTGCCGGTCCTCAAACACTCCTTTGAACACAGTCGTGCCCTGGCTGCCCAGCCCAATCGTCTGGTCCAGGTGGACCTGCAGCTGGCCCACCCGCTTGGTTTGGTTAGTTGTACTCATGTTTTCGTCGTCATCGTCATCATCATCATCATCGTTGGTGCTGTTGCTGTGGTTGTGGCGGTGGTTCAATGTCTCTGCATCGCTATCGCTATTGTTAGTAATTTGGTTGAGTTCGGTGACGGCGGTTTTGAGCGCCTGCCTAGCCGCCAGCTTGCGTCCTCCTCGGGACCCGCGTTTGCGTTTCTTGCTTTTTTCTGGTTTGTCCTTTGGCTCCACAAACGCCACGTGCTCGTCGTTCTCTTGTTTTTCTTGTGTGTCGTTGGAGGGTGGTTTGTCATTGGACTGTTTGTCGTCAGCCTTCTTGTTTTCCGGCAGATTTTCCGCCTTGGCATCCACCACTACTGGGACATCCATTTTCACTTTAGCGTCCAAGATCTGCTGTAAATCCTGCTTGTCTCGCTTTGCCATGAGTACCAGCTGAGGAATCCAGCCTTGATTGGCCACAAACACAAGGACTCCTCCCAGAAACGCCACAATCACAACATTCTCCACCAGTCGCATCAAAAAGTGGAGCCATACAGATCTCTGTCGCGGCGGCGATACAGGAGGAAGTCGTGGGTAGTCATGGTATGCCTGGTTGTCGTTTTTTGGTAATGGGAGTGGTGGGGGCCGGAAAAATCCAACGTCGTTTCTCTCTGAATATGCTCCCGTGGAAACAACAGGAAGATGCGCAGCAGAGTGCGGACGTGGTGTGGACGATGATGATGATGATGACGCCCACATGGGTGACGACAAATGGTGGACCCCGCGAATGAGCTTGGGAAGCTCGGTTCGGTCGCCATGGGCAAGGTACTCGGCTCGCACCCGCTCATCCGACCAGCTTGCCAGTGCCGTGCTGTTGATTAAAGACGGAAACTTATCTCCAGAAAGCGCATACCACTGCCCGTCGTCTGTATCTTCGACGTAGGTGCCGAGCCGTGGGCCCATTTGGTGGCGGTCGTGGTTGGGGTCTCCAGGAGACGGAAACTCGGGCTGCTTTAGAAGAACTAGAGGCTCCGACTCCTGCCGGCTCGCACTCGTCATGATATCAAATACTCCCACCACACTTGATGAAATATGGCTGGCCCACCGTTCAGGTCGGCGGCTCGATCCGTCAGTACTGAGTGCAAGCACCTGGTCACGTGAAAGCGGCATCACGTATAATCCATCCGGACTTAATAGGTGCTGGGACGCAAGGTCTCCGTCCATGTTATTTGGACCCCACACGGACGACGTCACGTTCCAGATGGTTTCGTTCTTGCCATGGATCTCAAGATGGTAGTCGGTGCGACCAATCATAAATGTCCCCTGGTCGGCCAGAGTGTGTTTGAACGAGTAGTAATCGTCGTCGTCTTCGCCATATTCTTGATCGTTCATAAATATATTCGAAGGGCCTAGGCATGAGTCACGCTCTTCACTGTTTCGTGCTCCTCCACCACCATATACCCTCAGAACCTTGCCGTCTGTGGCATTTATAGAGTACAGCGTCGTTTGTTTACTACCGGTGTACACCTTGTCGCCAATGGCAAACGGTGACTCGGCAACCAGTTGCTTGATGGTTGCCGGAAGTTTTTGCAGACCCCGGTTAGGAACAAAGTAGTACAGTGTGCCGTCTCCTAATGGCTCCACTATCCATATAATTTCTCTGTCGTCTTGGTACTGTGGGTCGGTCTCTAGCACATTGGAAGACGTCACGGTCACCAGTGGCCCGTTTCCGGCCAGATGCCACAATTCCGCTCCGGTCTTTCGGTCTCGTGCGTGCAGAGATCCGTCTATTGTACTGACCAAGAGTACATCCGTCAGCGACCACTGCTCCAGGCTGCGTGGAGGGTACCGAAGTAATGAGTTTTCTTCTGGTTGTCGGTCAGAGTAGACCACCAATCGCTTGTAGTCGGGGTTTCGGCCCTTATAGTATTGTACGAGTTCGTGCGAGGGCGGTTGTCCTGCTGCATTTTCTGGTTGGCTGCTACCACCACTATTGCTACTGCTAGCCCAGGCCAGGGCTGCCAAATATAATATCGTGTGGAGCACCACAGCAACCCCGCGAGCGTTCATAATTCTGTTTGTTTTGTTAGTCGGTTCGTTCGGCGATTTCACTTGCTGGCCGTCATACGTGGGCAATATCTACAATGTGGCGGGTGGCCGGCAGTGCAGAATCAAGCTGCCTAGATGAAAGGTCCGAATATCAATCAAGCAAGTCGTGAGGCTTATCCCAATCGGCTGCGCCCGTCAGGGCAGGACCCTATCTTTAATCATGAGCTCTGCAACTGAAACTCTAATCATGGAATGTGCTAGATATAATGTATTAGATACATGAGTCTTTTGCCTCAGTTTGTCGGTGAGCGGGTTTCAGGGGTCGTTGAGTTGGCCATTGCCATGGTCCTTGAGATGGTCCATCCTGTAGCCATTGGATCTCACACTGTCGATTTCAACCATTGGTCGGGTGCAGAAATGCCACCTGGGCGCGCGCGCGCATCAGTGGGCATGTACTGGAATGCAGCCATAAACAAATATGTGCCCACATCTTTCTATGGAATCCTTACCGAGTAGTTTCCTGCTTTGATTCGGCACATTGCTGCCTTAGACTCGAGATTTGTAGCAGATCACTCATCGATTCCCGCTTGACCACGTCCACTCTTTGCAACAGTCGTTCCCAGACATACTTGGGCGGATTGTCGTCACTCCAGTCAATTGATTCGCTTTCCGACGACTGATTCGCCGGCGAATCAAGCGTCAGCCTATCGAGAAGCCCAATCAGACTCCGGACGCTATCGCCCGAGTATGGCGGTGTTGGATCTTGTGCGTAGCTCTCGATGATTCCTTGCAGCAGATCGGCCATCTGCGATGCCCGCTCATACTGGCTCTGAAGCAGCTGCTCCGTGTCGGCTAGAGGCTCTTGTGTTTGCTGCATGATCCAAACAAACAAACAAACGAGTGCATTTAGCTTTCTAGTGCGGACCAAACGCTAAAATAGTGGGCTAATTATTCATCCCCAGACATAATATAATTTATTACCACTACTATCTGTCCAACGGCAGAATGTTCGGCAGAGGACCTGCAGGAGTGATTCCGTACGGATTGTACTTGATATGGCTCTTGGTGTAGTGGAACTTGATTTGATCAAAGTTGGTGGTGGATTTGAAGGCATCGTGGTTCCAGTACAGGTTGCGCAGCCACTTGTGGATCTCCGGGTACCCGTCTCGAATCATTGCAATATTACACTTGAAATGCTGGACGTAAACGGGATCAAACCGCACAATTGTCGGGTAGAGACGCAGATCCGCCTCGGTAAAGTCGGCTCCCAGCAGATACGGACCCCCAGAGTTCTTGAGCATCTTCTCGACCCGGTCCAGCCCTTCAAACACCTTGTAAACATGCTCGTCGTACGCCTCCTGGGTCGTGGCGAATCCCGTCTTGTACACTCCATTGTTGATCTGGTCGTAGACCCATTCGTTGATGGAGTCGATTTCGGCTCGGTGCTTCGCGGGATAAATGTCGATAGCACGGTGCTTCTCGTCGAGCACATCATTGAACCCGGTATTGAACATGCGGATGATCTCGCTCGACTCATTGTTCACAATGGTCTCGGTTTTCTTGTCCCACAGCACCGGTACGGTGTATCTGGCATTATAGTCCGGGTTAGCCTTTTTGTACACCTCGCTTAGCCGATTGAACCCGTATAAGGGCTCGGGCTTATCAAAGCTCCAGCCACCGTCTCCCAGGAACCATCCCACCACAGTATAGTCAATGTAGTCCTCAAGACCCTTGAGCTTGCGGGTGATCAGAGTGCGGTGGGCCCATGGGCACGCCCACGACACATAGAGGTGGTAGCGTCCTTTTTCAGGAGGGAATTGGGCTCCAGGCTCGCTGGAGATGCTTTCGCGGAACGACGACGCCTGTCGGCGGAACTGTCCGTCTTTATCAGACCAGGCAGTGGTACTCATTTTTCGTAGGTTGTTGGTAGCAGCAATTGAACGACGACTAAGGAAGATGCGAAGATTGTTTGTCGACATAGGGTTGTAGACATGAGCGGCTCAGTTTATTTTCCAGTCATGCCTGCAAAGAGGACGACGAGGAAGACGGCCAGTACCAGGGCCACAAAGCGGCAGAAGCCGTCTCTATCAAAAGAGGAGGTTGGAAGAATACAGAGG
>JAMAJT010000048.1:0-20878 GCA_023628915.1 Trichomonascaceae sp. Y4102 | reverse complement strand
TCATTCTCCTGAATGCTGATAGCTCCCGAAATACCCTTACTAGCCTCGAATTCGTTGACAAGTTTAGCAGTGCTAGACGTGTCAGTAGAGAGGGCAGACAGAGCACTGACGAGCGAAGATACGGCTCCAGTAGCAGAGTGTCCGGAGCAGTCGACACATGGGGTACCACTTGTTGTAACAGGAGGCGCCGCCGATGTAGAAGCAGCAGACGAATGTGAACTAGACGAATGTGAACCAGAGGTAGAAGCAGCCGACGAATGGGAACCAGACGAATGGGAACCAGAAGTAGGAGCAGCAGACGAATGTGAACTAGACGAATGGGAACCAGAAGTAGGAGCAGCAGACGAATGTGTACCAGACGAATGTGAGCCAGAGGTAGGAGCAGCCGACGAATGTGAACTAGACGAATGCGAACCAGACGAATGTGAACCAGAGGTAGCAGACGAATGTGAACCAGAGGTAGCAGACGAATGTGAACCAGAGGTAGCACTACAAGCAGAAGCACACGAGGGAGGTGCAGCAGGGAAACCAACGGCGTTTTGGCCGTAAGCTGCCATGGCACCGTTGAATGCGTTGTTAATCTGACTGAACGACAACGAAAGCTGATCAAAGTAAGCACATGGGAATCTGCCATATGCAGTCGACTCAAGTTGAGCAGTCAGGTTGCTGAGAGTGATAAGGTCTCCCTGGACAATCTGCTTTGTGCCAACCGAAATCAAAGCAGAGGATTTGGTCTTCAGGCCATTGAGCAGACTGGCGATCTTGGGAGCAGAACCAGCCACAGCTGCAACAATAATTTGCGCATCACAGTCGCTTACTGGGGTCGGGATGGCACTAGCCGCGGAAAGAGCGTTCTGGACGTCATATTGAATGTCGCCGTCGTTCATTTGAATACTCATAGCTCCCGTAACACCCTGACTAGCCTCGAATTCGTTGACAAGTTCAGCAGTGCGGGAGGTGTCAGTAGAGAGGGCAGACAGAGCACTGACGAGCGAAGATACGGCTCCAGTAGCAGAGTGTCCAGAGCAGTCGACACATGGGGTACCACTTGTAGTAACAGGAGGTGCCGCCGATTTAGAAGCAGCAGAGGTATGTGCAGCAGAAGTAGAAGCACCAGACGAAAGGGCACCAGAGGTAGATGCAGTGCAAGAAGGTGGTGCACATGAAGGAGGAGCAGCAGGGAAGTTTACGGAAATCAAC
Source organism: Trichomonascaceae sp. Y4102 (assembly GCA_023628915.1). NCBI lineage: Eukaryota > Fungi > Ascomycota > Dipodascomycetes > Dipodascales > Trichomonascaceae > Trichomonascaceae sp. Y4102. The sequence goes on along the minus strand of JAMAJT010000048.1, from coordinate 19,678 downwards.
TCGTAAGCGATAGTGGCATTGTTGAAAGCAGAGTTAATTTGCTCGAAAGCCGTATTCAGCTCGTCGACGTATGCGCAAGAAATCCAGTTATATGCGGCAGACTCGAACGACTGGATAAGCCAACCCCAGGTGTTGAATTGAACGCCGACAACCCAGGTAGCGCCAAAGTCGCAGATATCCGTCACCCTGTTTTGGAGGGCCTGTAGACTGTTGACAACACCGGGTACAGCGGTTTGAACAGCATTCACAATCAACTGGGCTTCACAGTCGCCAACCATGGTCGTAATGGTGTTGAGAGCAGATAGAGCATTTTGGATTTCAGACTCGACGCCACCGCAGTTGTCCTGGATCTGTTGAGCACAGTTGTCTTGGCTAAATTGGAACCCAAGGATGCCTTGAGCCGAGTTCGAACTCTGAGTAGACCACCCCTCGAGGGAATTGACAATGTCTGCAAACACACCGGCGGGAGAGTATGCAGAACAGTCGACAGGACTGCACGACGTGGAACCAGTAGCCGAAGGAACAGGGGTCAAGGTTGCAGAGGGCAAGGTTGCAGAAGGGGTAGTAACCGTCACGCCACCAGAAGGACCAGTTTCACAAGCATCACACGCAGGGAGGGCGGCGGGGAAGTTGGTGGTATTCATATCATAGGTTTCTTGGGCATTGTTGAAAGCAGCGTTAATCTGCTGGAAAGCCGCACTCAGCTCGTCATAGTACGCGCAAGGAATCCACTGATAGGCGGCGGACTCCAATGACTTGATGAGCCAACTCCAGGTTCTGAGTTGAGGTTTGACGATCCAATCAGCGCCAAAGTCGCAGACATCCGACGCTCTGTTTTGGAGGGCCACGACAGTGTTGACCACCCCCGGCGCAGCGTTTTGAATAGCATCCACAATAAGCTGGGCCTCACAGTCGCTAACAATAGCCGTAATGGAGTTGACAAGAGATAGAATGGACTGAATTCCCGACTGGACGCCACCGCAGTGGTACTGGAACCTCTGAGTACACTCATCATCTTCGCTATCAAATTGGAACCCGCTGATACCTTGAGCGGCAGAGGAACTTTGGGAAGACCAAGACTGCAGGGCATTGATAATGCTCGCACACACCCCACTGGGAGTGTATGCAGTACAGTCCTGGGAACTGCACGACGAGGCAGTGGGGAGCGGGGGAGGAGGAGGAGCACCACCAGGAATAGAAACAGAAACAGTGGAGGAGGCGGCGGCGGCGCCGCAGACTGGCTTCTCAGGACAGCCCACATTGATGTCAAGGTCCATGTTCCAAGTCTGGATGGTAGTTGTAAACGCGGCATTAATTGTGTCGTACATATCAAACACGTCCCGGACCTCGGGGCATTGGCATCGGCTGTAGACCGCCGCCTCGAGGGTGTATGTGAGGTTGAGCAGACTCTTTACTTGAGACTTGACCACCGTACCAGCGCCGACGGATTCCAAATCATTCTTTCGGTGGCACAAAGCGCCAAGGGAGTCATGGATACCGCGCTCAATGCTGCTGGTGGCGTCGATAATAGCCGCCGTATCGCCCACCGGTAGATTTGTGGGAAGGCTATGGGCAATAGAACATGCCTTGGACAAGCTGGTATCGATTTCACCCACTTGTTTATGGATTTTTTTGAATCCCTTGGAACCCGAAGAAACCTTGTAGTGGTTAACCAGCTCAGCAAACGTGTCGGAATGCGTACCAACGTCTCCCAGGATGGCAACCAGGTTTTCAACGTCTTGTGATGGGCTAGCAAAGTCTGCCAGGGTCTTGCCCAACAGGGCCAAGACCACAACAGAGCTGCTGCGAATCATTTAAAAACGAATGGAACGAGCGTTGCTCAAAAAAATAAAACGAATGTAGGGAGCGCTGCTCGGAGTTGAATGAAAGACGGTGAAGAACCAGAAGAAAAAAAAAGCCGGCAGGCGGGTTCGTCTATTTTAATATGCCGTCCGCGGCCATTCTCTGCTGTACTACTACTTGCTCCTCATTGGATGCATATGCATACCCATCCCCATATGCATGACAGATGCATTTCTCTTTCGGTTCCGGCAGGCATCTCCAATGGATGAAGCAGATGCTGCTATGCGGGGTTTGGCTTCACATGTGAAGCTTAGATTGCCTAGCTTTGAATCATGCATGGTAATGCGTCTCTAATTTTAGGTGGTGCGTTTTTACTGTTTTGTAGTTTGCTTATTCAACACCAGGAGACTTTAGCCCAATGGATTTTTCTTTTACCTTGCATTTGATTGGAGCCAGGTCCCACATTTAGTTTGATTTGTGTGTGGTTAGACACCCCCTTAGAAATTTCAATGGGTCGCGTCGGGGTTGGGGGAGGACCAAATGGGCATTTTTCCTCATTGCAGTTTGTCGATTTGCGCAGCCGTCCGCCTGACTGGGCGTACGCTCTTTGACAAGTCCGTCATTACTTTGGGCCAGCAACGTCATTGGAATATACATCTTGCGCCTGCTTTAGTAGTGAACTGCAACTTGTGGTCAACCATACTATCTTACTGCCTTGCCAGTTTAGCTGCTGGTGATGCTGCCGTTGGCTTATACATGTGGAGACAGACAGACAGACAGACAGAAAGGGTGTCTCAATCATCAATGGCACCTGCATGGGCTTTGGCCACTTTTCCTTACCGTACTGGGCATCCTAATCGAGAAAAGTTCCCCGCACGGCGAACTTTAAGGGAGAGACACGTCTCGATTGGGCAAGCAAATTAATCTGCCAATGTCTTATAGATTGGGGGATGTGCGTCCTCTGTACCATAACCTCGACGACTTCAATGCCCACCTGTGCATGCTGTTGAATACCGTCGTATCTCAAACCTTGGAAATAGTGTTGCTGTGCGGCACCGCGTCGGCGGATAACGGTTGACCAGCCGTGCGTGCGGACAAGGATTTTTATTTAAACCTGCTTAGGTGAAATCAATTTAGCAAAAAGCCATCTAGAGTCTGAAGGGCACTAATCTGACCCCTGGACGTCCGTGCGCAGCTGGCTGCATTAGCATTTCCACGTGCTATCAGTCAAGTTACTATAATTGAATACTTGCATGTAGCTGCAGAGTTTGTAGATCCTGCCCACGTTTTCCATCTGCAGACACTAACGACGATCCTCGACCTGGGCAATATGCCCATGCAGGTACAACAGATGGATCCGTAGAAATCACCTTCTCAAGTAAAAGTGTGTCAGGGCTCGGCTCTGGAATAATCGCAAATATCATGTGTATTCTCGCTGGTGACTAGTAGATTAAATCGTACGATTTCTATTTTTGCATAAAACTCCATCCGTACAATGGCTCCAACCTCGGCTATCCTATTATTGGATCTGGGTTTTATTAAGGCCACATTGTGATAAAGGAGAATCAGTGCTTTGAGTGACACGTAGTTGAACTGGATGCGTCAGAAATCAGTGTGCCAGATTTCCTACTCCAACAGACAGTTGAGAGAATGAGTCTGAGGATGTAGAGTTGCAAATGTCTAGTCCTAGAGTGCTTTGGCATTAGCTGGAGACATCAACGCCACCAAAGCTGTTTCGCCCCATCGTCAATGGTAATGGTTAGATCGACTACGGCCATACTTGACAGCAGAGACAGCGCCAAGCAGTCCATGCCCATGTCGAGCCCTAGTTCAGCTTTGGACAACAAATCGTGCAGTCGCTCTCGCCATTGCCAATGAGCTCTAGCGGGTTCAGCGAGTTCCGCGGTTCGGTTGCATCAGCAGATGCCACAGTTGCAGGACTGGCTGACCAGAGAGGACAGAATGAGGACCCATGCGGAGACCATCAGCAGCAGCAGCGGAAGTACAAATGAGCTCCACGGTATTCTCACTCGCCGCAAGTACCAAGTACCTCAAACAGGTGATGTTGACATGGAGGAGGCACATTTTCGTCTCCTTGCGGCCAACGTCGTTGACATATGCAGACGACTGCTGAAGCTACTGCGCATCTCTTGACCAGACATGCAGCACTCTCAGAGCCTCTATCATCCCTGATCTGGGTCGCCCTTTGTTGTCTACCGGGTAGCAATGGACGTGGCGAACAGTACAGTAACTGCGGCCACAACGACGCTACAGTACCACTAACTCCTGGCGCCCTGACTTCCAGCTACGACTTCAGCCATAAACTGGAAAGAGGTCATTTAACTTCTCGGTCAAGAAAAGTCCAAGCCTTCTTCGCCTAACTTCCGTTCACGGCAGCCCACGGCCCCTTCGGGCCCCCATCCAAAAAACCATTGTCTTTACGGGCGCAACTGGAACGCCAAAAGACGCTCAGGCTTCTGCCAGCAGCAGACTACATCATTTCCCCTGTTCAGACGGAGGAGCCCGGCCTGGGACGAGCTTTCTGTTTCTGATGACGAGACCACGGTTGAGACTGTACACTACCATATTGGCCGGTTCTCACGCGTCTGGAGCAGACGGGCCAGCTGGACGATGAGTTTATGGTCTTCATCTATCCTCGAACGCATCTCCCCTCATCTGCTCTCTCTTAAGACATGACTTTGAGTTGTTAGTAGAGACTAGTTACACGGAATCTACTCGGTGATACAAACGCAGCCGTGACTCACGATAAAAAGTTGTCCATCTACTTAGTATCTCCCAGCGCAAAACTAGTACAGTGAGAGATGAGGGAGACACCATCGGGACGTCTGGGCCAGTCGGTGCCAGGAGATGATCTCACACAACCGTCGATCATAATAGGAGAGGTATCTGGTGACGGAATCAGCTGCAAAGGAAGACATCACAAGAAGTTTGCAACAGCTGGGTCATCTTCGTCTCGGGTGACTCACCACACTCGCAAGGCTGACTTTGCTTGGTCTGACGCAAATCGATGGCTCTGTTGAGAGAAATGTCTTGCATTTGGACAGACTCAGTGGACTCTAGCAGCATCTTTACCGAGATCCATGATGATTCCTCTCATAACCGTTGAATAAATCTGATATTGACTCCTCAAAACAGTGTCAGGTCAAGTCAGGGCTGCACTCAGACCGTCCTAATCTTGCTCATTTCTATCGATGACGGCTGGCGTGGCGAAGCAACATTCTTTGGGGTAGACATGGGGTACGATTCGGTTAGCAATGGCTTGAGTAGCCGAATTAAATGGAATCTCATGCTCTTTTGACCACCACTAGACCCAGAGCGTGCCATCTTGCATTAATTCTGATTTAGTCAGGGTCTGAATATGTGATTTTTGTTGCGATGAACAACTCGTTGCTCTATGCCATAGTTTGATCCGATTAGGACCTAGTCTGCAGGAATTTGCTTTTTGTTTGTTATTGTTTGATGTTGTGCGTTGTACGTTGTTTGGATCTTCTTGTGGTTAGAGAGTGGGCATCCAACAATACTGACGGCCATCCATTGCAACATGCACTTAAGCCAAAAAGCCTGTCAATGTAGCCGGTGGCTCATTCACCGCATCTATACGACGAGCTGCCGAGTCAAAACAGTCCGTTCGTGGATATAGTGAGAAATGCACATGTACAAATGTACTGATATACTGATGTTAGTCAATTCGCAACCGATGGCTAAAACAGAGGATGCGAGTCGTGGCAGCGACAGATGATGGCAGTAGACGGCATCAAAGTCAAGGCAGGGGCATTGATAACATGTATTAATGAGAGTCGGCCGAGGCCTGCATCAGATAAATGGCGGGTTAAAAAAAGAAATGTGACGGTGGTCGGGTGGATCAGATATCCACTTTGGGTTGCCTAATTGGGCGCGAGGCGGCCGAGGAAAATTTTGCTGCATTCAAGTACTATGTAGCAGGTTTGTTTGTGGGCAGTCAGGACACGGTGTAATATTGAGCGAATCAAAGTAGTAGCAGCAATCAATACCAATGAAACGAGAGCGAGAGTTTCACGTAGTAGCAGTATGGATGGACTGGGCGGGTTAGGGCATCAGATTAGCCAGCCACCACCAACCCACGCCATGCTGACCTGATGCCAAGTAGGGTTATGTCCGGGTATCTACACACAAACATAGTTCCGCAACCACCGTACTCATATTCCGACACAAGGTCGGTCGGGCAAAAGCAAACTCTGAATTCGGGCGAAAATCTTGCATATCTGAGGTTGTATTTAAGTTCGGGGTCCGTTGGATCACAGATATATAATTGAGAGATTTGGCGACCCAAAGGCGACTGGACTGACATGGATTATACACCCAGCACGACGACTCATCTCAGCATCAACTAACAACTCAACTAACAAAATGATACAGGCAGAGAGCCACGGCAATGGAGAAGATTTGTCAATAATGTGGTGGCATATTCCAGGAAATGCCAGTCCAGTGGATAAACGACTACGATCCGAGCTGATCCGGCGATACTCGTTTTATGCGTTTCTGATTTCGTTTGGAGCCATTGCAATCCTGGTAATACACAACTTTGGCCGAGCCAAGATACGAAGGTGGCGGCTTTCACATGGAAAATGTCATGAAATCAGAGACACAGACAATCATAGTAGGCACCATCACCATCACCAAAGAAGCGCGTCGACACTGGCGCTCAAGTCTTCACCACAGCAGTACTCTGTAGGAGATGTACAAGTGTCTATCATGAGGCTGCGGCGCGGAGTACTTATATTGTGGGTGGTTGGAGTGGTTTTCGCGGTGTTTGCGGCTACGAACTATGATGCGCAGCATCTGGTGAAGCGACTAGGACGGGTTTCTGTGGCACTGCTACCATCCATCTATTTATTGGCTCTTAAGCCAGCGCCATTTCCAAACACATTTTACCTGGATCTTTTGCCATTACACAAGTGGTTTTCACGGATTGCGTTTGTGGTGATGCTGGCGCATGGAGTGTTGTATGTATACGTGTACTCTGTGACGGGGAAACTGCAAAAGTTGTATTCGTGGAAGAACATTAGCGGAATTGTGGCGCTGGTACTTTTTCTGTTGATGGGACTGACATCGCTGAGTGGTGCTCGACGCTACGCATACCGAGTGTTTTACGGAATCCACTATGTTTTGGCGTGGGCGGTGGTGCCGCTGGTGTGGTACCATTGTGATCCTCCGGCCAACGGATACATTTATGGGATTGTGGGGATTCTGGTGTTTCAGACAGTTTACCGGGTGTATAGCACTGGACACGCTCGACTTCGAGTACAGTACATGTCACCGTCACTGTTTCTTGTGTCGATTCCCAAGAAGGACATGCCTCGGTGTAAATATGGTGTTGGTGTTGGTGGTGGAGGAGGATCTGGGCTGGTGTCGGCGCCTGGATCACACATTCGAGTGAGTGAGCCTCTATGGAGACCCGGAACATGGACTCAGTCGTCGCATCCGTATACCATTGCATCACTTCCTGAGGAAGACCCGGTGCAGCTTGTTATTCGGCGGTCGACGTTTCCCATCAAGCTGCGTCAGTTTTATGGGTTGATGGGCCCATTCCGATCAGTTTCCAATGATTTCTTGGATGCTGTGCGGTACAAGCAGATGAAACGGGTGCTTTTTGTTGCCGGTGGATCTGGAGTGGCGTTTGCTGCACCACTGTTGAGATACTTGTATGACCGAGGAGTAGACGTTAAGCTGTTGTGGGCCATCCGAGACCCGCAAGATGTATCAGTTCTCAAGAACATTGGACTGCATGATGCGGTGATGAGAGGAGATGTTGAGGTTCATTTCACGCAAAGGCGATCACCATCTGCTTCTATGGTAGAGGCTCAGATGTACAGTTACAATGACGACGAGGATCTGGATGTGGGAGTGGATGATTTATGCTGTATGGATAATCCAGGACCCAGAACGCGATTCGGTAGTTTTGTATCGGAGAGCTTGTCTGGGGGAATTGGTGGAATGGAGGGTATTGGTACTGAATCTGATGAGGCGATTGAGACTGAATCTGAAGATGAAACCACACCGCTCACGTCTAATGGAAACTACACTGTTTCTAATGGAAACTACGGAGCTACGGAAACGTCCAATTATGGCAGCCATATGCAAGAGTCGGAGGCGTTTCAACAGAATCCGTCTGCGTTTATCTGTAATCCCAACGCGGATTCCAGCTATGTCTGTACGCGCATTGAACCTCATGATGAACATCACCATGATGAAAACCGTCAAAGTGTTGAGGCGCCGTCGTCGTTTGTTCTGGCACCTCCTGACGAGTCTGCACCATACGTTGCAACTACCAAAAAAGCTGTGGCTCCACCTGGAACTAGTCAAGCCAATGTGGTGAGAGCTTCAAAGGCGAGTCTTGGACACCATGGTAGAAGACAGTCGAAACCCAAGTTCAACGATGCAAGAGACATTTATGGTTTTGCCATGTTTAACAGCAGACCAGTGTTGAATATACGACTCAAGCTTTGGTTATGTGGACTGTCTACCAATAGTGACGAGTGTTGCTGTGTAGATCAACTCATCACAGTAGGAAGTGAAGAGCGCAAGGGTGGATGGGTTATTTCCGCTGGCACCAAAAAACTGGTAAACGATACAAGAATGTGGGCCACCAAGAACCAGTTTCCGTTTTACCAGGAGGAGTTTACTCTTTAATATTAAGATGATGTAATGATTAGTATGGTAGTGGTGGTGGTGGTGGTGGTGGTGGTGGTGGTGGTGGTGGTGATAAGCGCCGCACTGATTGTGGTGAAAATATCAACAGCGGGTTTGGACAACTTATTTTGATCATGGCGACTCTAGTACCACCGCCGTCTAAACGACAACGCCGAGAGGCACAACAACCAAAGGAGATTGAACTTCCATCGGATATTCCCCATGTGACTGTTACATTTCAGGCTGCTGATTCGGGAGAAATTGCTCCTGGAGGAAGTTTACGGGTCCCAGGCACCAGTACTGAAAAACAACTTGAACTTGCTCTCAACGCACTTTTGGGGGCTGGACCCGATGATAGTGTTCCATACAGCTTTTCACTAATCGATAAAGATACCCAGACGATCATTACGGATATTAGCGACATTTACACCAGTGTACTCAAGCCTGGACTCAAGTCGAGCGAAGACCACCTTATACTTGTCTACACTCCACGAGCAGTGTTCAAGGTGAAGCCAGTGACTCGAGCCGCGGGATCTATACCAGGACATGGAGCCAATATACTTGCGGCGCAGTTTGCTCCGCATAATTCGTCGCGAGTGGTGACTGGAAGTGGAGACCACACGGCCAGAATATGGGACGCGGATACGTTTACGCCATACAAAACACTAAGTGGACATACGGACTGGGTTCTTGCAGTAGCATGGTCTCCCGACGGAAGACTGGTTGCTACAGGAAGTATGGATTGCACGGTGAGGATCTGGGATCCTGTCAACGGCACGCCGGTAGGCGCGCCGTTGAAGGGCCATGGCAAGTTCATCACCAATCTTTCATGGGAGCCCATGCATTCTGTGGAGGTGGGGCATAAGCCGCGACTAGCATCGAGCAGTAAAGATGGCACGGTTCGAGTGTGGGACCTTGATTGCCACACGTGCGAGTTTATTCTAAGCGGACACAAGTCGAGTGTGAGCAGTGTCAAGTGGGGAGGGTTGGGGCATATTTACAGTGGATCGCATGATAAAACCATCAAGGTATGGAATGCCAAGGACGGGCGGCTGGAGTCGACGCTTGTGTCGCATGCGCACTGGGTGAACCATGTTGCAGTTTCGACTGATTTTGCACTGCGAACGGGAGCATTTGGCCGCACCACCACGTCAGGAGGAGGAGGAGGAGACCAGTCTCCTCCTGACGTGGCGGGTCTGCTTGCCGATGCTGGTAAAATGAAGGCAGTTGCGACTGAAAAGTACAAGCAAGTGGCCAGCAGCAGTAGCGGTGGATCTGGGCTCACTGAGCGCATTGTTACTGCGTCTGACGACTTTACCATGTTTCTATGGGAACCGCTCAAAAGCAAGAAACCGATTTGTCGGATGACGGGACACCAGAAACTGGTGAACCATGTGTCGTTTTCGCCTGATGGCCGATACATTGCGTCTGCGTCGTTTGACAACTCTATTAAGTTGTGGGATGGTCGTGACGGCAAGTTTCTTGGAACTCTGCGGGGCCATGTTGCATCAGTATACCAGTGTGCTTGGAGCAGTGACTGCCGTCTTTTGGTGTCAGGATCCAAGGACACGACACTTAAGGTGTGGGACGTTAAGAGCCGAAAGTTGCAGAATGATCTTCCTGGGCATTTGGATGAGGTGTTTGCAGTAGACTGGAGTGTGGATGGCAAGAAGGTTGTCTCTGGAGGTAAAGACAAGCAGGTCAAGTTGTGGTGTGGTTGACTTGAGTATTATTGATTTTGCATGATAGATCTATCACTATACATCAACACTAATGAAACTTAAGACATGGTCAATGAGGTTGAGTAGTAAGTTAATATATATATATATATACATGTGGCTAGAGCCTCTTTCTCTCTGCCTTTCTGATTTCACTGTCCACGTCTCCAACATCAAGCTTGCTGTTCTCACGAATAAAGTACAGCTTATCGGAAGCCCATCTCTTTCTTGGGACTCTGAGTAGCTCGACATTGGTGATGGTGGGGCTGAACACGTTATAGCGCTGCTCTACACCTATGCCGGTGATTTTTGTGCGGATGAGGATGTTTGTGGCGATATCGCGTTGGTTGATGGCAATAAGCATGCCAATGAATGAGGATTTGTCGGCTTTGGTGACTCGTACCACATCTCCAGGTTGGATATATGAGGGGCTTGATTTATCAAACAGAGCTCTTTTCTTGCCGTGCGGGTCGTATTTCTGGAAAAATTGTTTCTTCACCTCAGTGATTGGCGAGGATCCTTTTGGTATGAGTCTTGGAGTGGTTGCATAGACGTCGACAACATTCAGAGTCTTTGTGGCCAGCTTGTATCCTCTTTGGGGAATAGAAACGGCAGGAGTGGATGTTCTAAGCACCTGTAAACTGGGTCTCAGGATATTGTAGCCGACGGTTGAGGTCGCACGAAGTGAGATCATGTGCTTCTATGTGTGTGTGAGTGTGGTTGAAATTTTATTGCCCAACTTAAAGTTGGTCGGTCGTCAGCCGTACGTAGACAAGGTTGATTTAATAAATAATGAGACTTCATTGACGGTGGTTATGTTCCCGGGGCCCGAAACTTGCCAAACTTGGGCACAACGTTGAGAGGACGGCCATTCCGCTCCCAGAAATCTATCAAGGTGATGGCGGTTTTGTCGGGCTCATCTTCTTGTACATAGTGGCCGCTCTCGGCAAACACCACCAATTGATACTTGCCTTGCATTTGACCAATGATAAGCTGCTTGTCGAGTCTGTCGGATCCTCCGAGAATGAGAAGACGGGCGGCTGGAGACTCAAGAAACGTGTCACTCAGACCAGTAAACCACTCTCGCCAGTAGGGCTCGGTGAGTAGTGGGTCCTGTGTCCAGATATAGGAGGTGCCGTTTCCGTGGGATGGGTCCCGCTTGAGCATTCCCTGTACTGAGACTTCTGCCGACTCTTTTCCTCGAAGAGCCCTTGATTGTAGGTGCCAGTCTACAGCTCGCTCGATGGAGTCAAATCGTGGTGGCCACTGGCTCAGGATCTGGTCCATGAGTGAAAGTGACTCGAGCGCAGGCTCCTCGACCGCGTCGATGACCACGAGTCCAATGACATTGTTGAGCAATTTCTGTTGTGCTGCTCGGGCCACCACGGCGCCTCCCATGCTATGTCCTACCAAAATAAGAGGGCTCTGCTCGAGACCCTTGAGGGCCAGGACTTGGTGGCACACATCCACAAAGTCGGCGACCATTGTGTTGAGGCTGAAATTGTGGGTGTCATTGTTTGGTGTGAATTCTTTGGTTGGTGTAGTACTACCATGGCCCCGCATATCGAATGCGATTGTACCGGGCACATACTGCTCTTTTGCTACCGGGTTTGCGTCGATCTGGCGCTGCATGTGGGATTGTATTGTTTTGGCGAGTACGGCGAACGAGAGCCCGCTGGAGGCAATGCCGTGGTGAAAAATAAATATCGGAGCGTTCTGTTTGTCGCTGGGTGCATTGTAGTATACGTTGAACTGCCATGGGATTGGTGGTGTACCTTTGATTGTAAAGTTCTCTTGAAAATACTCGTACCATGGGCGTATACGGGTACTTTTTCTAGTTCTTGTGTGATGGGCTCGGTTGTTTGGTAATGCTCCTAGTGTGTCTGTATCCTCCTCCTCTTTTTGTAGTTCCTCGTTGCTGTTGTTGTCGTCGTCTATGGGGATCAATTGAGGGGGAGGGCGGATTCCAAATGACTTTCGGAGCAGATTCGACATTTTGTGGATCTATCCTCTCTGTCACTGTATGGTCTGCTAATGATCACTTTTGGTCGTATGGTATGGTTTAGCGGCTCAACTGGTCTCTGAGAGGGTGTCCTTTGGGGGTGTCCCCTGGGACTGCACGTGACGCCTCGTGTGTGATGTCTCTTTTGTGGAACCCCGCAGTCAATGGCGGTTGCTGTGTGGTTGGACAAGTTGTATGAGTTTTGAGGGTTATAATGCCATGTTCTCATTAAAATATATCATTCGGTTGGATTTGCATTCTTTTGGTGTTAGTCGTCATGCAGTCTGCTTAGTCGTGTGGCATCTAAATAGGCTTTGCGGTGGTAAAACACAATCGACTGGGTGTAGAATGATGGTAGACGAAAGCTCGCATCGTCTAAATGACAGACAAAACGAACACAATGCACGGACATAACACACGTGGACACAATCCATGGGACATATGACGGACAGACATAATAGGAAAAACGACCGACAGGGTGAATGAACCAATCGATAGTTGCGCTAAGACTCAACGAACATTTGCCTGTACGCGATATGACTGGTCATTACTGGATGAATGAATAGCAGCATAGACCGAGCAACCAAAAGCAACGAATGAAGAGCATACCACCGGGTCGATCGAGAGGGTAGCACACATCCGTCCAGGGTCCCTCCAACGGTAGACCAGGTCAGGCAACGAGCGGACTAGAGTCATACAGATCCTATCGGATTAGATGAAATGGCATACCAGTTCATTTGTCTGGTCAACTCATGTTAGGCAAGTTGGAAAGTCAGCAGTCCACACACACACACCACACACCAGCAGGGAGTAGTTGATACAGGAAGGAATGGACTTGCATTGAAGCAAACAGATAATAGAGCTAAAAGAATTGCACCAATTAGTAGGTAGCTAGTTGCTGTACAATAGGCCACAGTGGCAGATTGGATGGCATTGACGATCGGTGGCCAGGTTAGGGTTGCGGGTATCCAAACAACACAAACATTTGTCATGGTGAACATCATTGCACACCACATTGACAGATAACATGTCGACGGGCACTAGTCATCATCGAGGTGATGTGCAAACACAAGTTGCGACACTGATATCACAATTAAAAAGACGACAAATCATAGGGTCACACGATGCAGGGTTGGCTACAGCACGACTAATGTACAGATTTGTATCAGCCAACAAATTTGCCAAACTACAGCAACTGACCAAGGACGTTGAGAATCTTGGAAAGCGACTTGTGGCGGCACAACCACGGGAATTTGCCATTAACAATGTTGTACAGCGAGTACTGGCGGTGATTCGAGAGGTCAAGGAGGTGGAAACGCCGTCGTTGAACGGTGGTGGAGCCGGAGGAGGAGGAGGAGGAGGAGGAGGAGGAGGAGGAGGAAGCGGAGGATCAGGTGGAAGCAGCATGCAGGACACAACCATGTTTGGAATTCTCTCATCGATGGACGATAAAAAGAATGCCGGAAATAACAGCAGTAGTAGTAGCAGCAGCAGCAGAACGGCGGACATTATAGAGGGAATACAAGAGCTGATGGACGAGATTGAAAATGTGGACGACACGATCATGGGTATGAGTATGGAGATGATTCACGAAAACGAGATACTACTTACACCGAGTCCAGGATCAAGAACGGTATTGGAGTTTCTGTTGAGGGCGGTGAGACAAAAGCGCAACTTTACAGTTCTTGTGGTTGATTCGTTTCCCAATGAGAGTTCAGTAGCACAGGAGTTTGCGAGGAAGCTGGACAAGGCCGGGATCCGCACGGTTGTTATACCGGATACTGCGATTTTTGCGGTGATGAGCCAGGTGGGCAAGGTTTTGATTGCGACTCGGGCGGTGTTTCCCAATGGAGGATGCATATCGAGCGCGGGGGTGGCGATGGCATGCGAATGTGCCAAAGAGTACCGGGTTCCAGTGCTGGCAGTTTCCAGCTTGTACAAGGTGTGCCCGCAATACCCATTTGACATTGACAGTTTGATTGAGATGGGAGATAGCAGCAAAGTTCTTCCGTTTACGGACGCTGAGCTGATGGATACGATCCAGGTGGTAAACCCGACATACGACTACATTGTGCCGGAGCACATTGACATTTTCATTACAAATTTAGGAGGATACTCGCCGAGTTTCATGTACCGGATTGTTATGGACCAATATGGGTATGCGACGTAGCAGCCGCCCAACCATGCAGTGATATGAAGAAGAGATTAATTTGCATAGGTCACAGCTCTTTTGTGTACTCGAAGTTACGATACAGCATCTGAACAAAGAAGGCTAAGCGTAGCGCCAGCCATGGAATACAACCGGAATTAAAGGAAATAGCCACTGACCAGGACTACCCGGTTGGATAGTTCAAATCACCAATTTAGGGATGAACCACTGTCAAGGGATTCTCGTCCAAGTAGGGGATAATGTATGTCGCCGACCATCCGTCGGACAAACATTTCCGGAATTATATCATATATAAGATTATAAGTTTAAATAAAAGTCCGAGACCATAAAGGAGGAAGTCAACCAAGCGCAAGGTTCTTCGTTTGTGATCTGACAACGCATAAAGCGGAGTGCTAGTGAAGTTGAAACCATCAAACATGGCACGTCGTCGCTCACCAATGTCAAGGCTACCAGCTGAGGTTCTATGCTATGTGTTTGATCATGTAGTGCTTTGCACCATCGACGCGATTGTAGAAGAAAACGAGAATTTACAAGATCAAGAGACCCGCGTATCGGGTCTAATTTGTCTCAGAAGCGTGTGCTTGTCGTGGCGCAACACATTTGACCTCAGCACCGAGTATTGGCAATGGCACAGGGAACACCCAATGATACTCCATGTGGGGCGGCCGTTAGCGACTTGGCCATCTGCCAACAATTCTTTGTGGAACGATATTCCATTTGTCCAATTGGTTCCATCGGCGGATGACCAGGTAGATCCAAAGTGGCGGGACGACGTATCTACAGGCCGAATCGACCAGTGGTGGGAAGACGTGGTTGATGTGTTTATTGGGATGCAAGACGCTGGGCTTAAGCTGCCGACCATTTGGTGTTGGAAGTGTCCTACGGGGCCAATGAAGCGCATGCTTACTGAATGCCCCGGTCTGGCTGAGCTCACGTTTGACGGTTGCGACCAGAAATCAGTCGGGGTGGATGTGACTCTACCTACCAATTCGCAGCTGAAGAAACTAGAGGTGACAGGAACACCAGAACTGGTATGGAGACACTACGGTAAAGTGAGCGAAGGATATTATACCGAGGCGCCAAGATGCGTGTGGGACTTGTCGGGTTCACGTTTGGAGAAATTGAAAGTTGAGCCGCTTATTTCTGATCATTGGCGTGAATATAAGCCCATTCTTCTCCGCCTGCCCTCAAGTCTCGAACATCTTGAACTTGACCACCTGGCGGCCAAACCAGATGCGACATATGGCAATGATTTCGCAAATCTGGAAACGTACGCGACCAGAGGCACTCGCCCCGGAGACTTTGACAGCATGGTACGCCAAGGAGCGGTCAACATCGAGGAGCTAACTTGCGAAGCCCACCGTGCCGTTGATGCAGACGAACTTATGGGGTTTCTAGAATCTCAGAAGAGCCTCGACAGGGTTTTCGTTCGTTGGGATCCTGGGCGCTCAGGCTTGTTTAGCTATCTCTCGGAGTGGGGGTTCGACCAACGCCAAACAAGGCCCACGATCCAGTGGATATGAGCAGGCAAAAGTCAAGTCTTTTCTGAAGACCAGTAAATGTGATCAATGACCAAATGTCACTGAAATCTCTCCTCCATTTCAGCCTCTCTCAGGAAATGAACAAACCGAAGGGGGATAAGGTGCCTGTCGGACTTCACATCATAATCCCACCAGTAGTAGATAGGAATTACATTTATTGGATAAGGCCGACTCCAGTGTTAGTCACGTCCATATAACAAAGACAAAGCTAGTAACAAAACCAGGGCTAAGTTTACGTTGGTGGGTTCAGTTCGTAGTCACACAAAATTCCTAGCTGCAACGAGAGAAGACGCTTAAACCCCAACCCATAGGATTACAAGAAATTAAGGTTAACTCCCAACCCCCTCTCAAAAGAGTAGTTAAGCTTTGCACAAGGTTCAAGCAATTTCATAAGAAAACTCGACAAGTTGGCATCATTTGACATGCATGTAAGGTTTTCTTTGGGCCTTATCAACAGAACCCCAATTTTTTTCCAAGGTAAAAAATTACACAAAAATTGGAGCCAGCCACCAACATGTGAATTAGTTAACACAGTTAATTGGCACGTAGTACCGATTGCGCAGTATTCTGAGCAACGAGCGCATCTTTTTCTTTGCTTTTTCGTAGCCTCATGTCACTTCAGTGGTACCATTCCAAAGCCGACACCGCATGGACTCAGCGACTTCGGTTGCGAACATTAGCTGGCCGCTATTGTTTAGCAGACGTGTACCAGACCCTAACCCGTGCAGCGCCCCTGTTAGCGCAGATGAATTTCTAGTCTCAGGGCTGTCTACACGCACGACTATGCTATGTCTAGAAAGCACAGGTAAACTAAGGGCCACTAGACACCCGTTATCTTACTGTCCATCTCCCCCTACTACTCCTACAAAGTGGAGGCTCTCATCGTCGGAGACGCATCACCTGTACGTGCCTCTGAAACGGTAGCCATCCGTAAAGCCTACCAACCCAGAGTTTCCGCAGACTCTTATTTGAAACATTCAGTCGGTGCGTCACCATGGGGTACCACCCACAGGCCTTCCGTGAGGGCCTACCGGTGGTGCTGCCCAAACCAGGCAAGGACCTGAGGAAAGCACGTTCGTACCGACCAATCACTTTGCTAAACACTCTAGGAAAGATCTTAGAGAAAATCATCCAATAACAACAACACAAATGTACACTCCCGACCTCAACACAATTAGAGACGCTTTGTTCTTGCTCGCAAAAGACGCCGGTCATCTCATCAGATCTCGTACCGGAAAAGTCGACTTCGATGACAAAAAAACATGCCGTCGACCTCGTCACTGAAGTAGACCGCGCCGTCGAACTCCTCGTCGCTTCAAGACTCAAAAATCAGTTTCCTGACTATCGCTTCATGGGCGAAGAGTCCTATGTCCCTGGTCAGACAAAACTCACCGATGATCCAACTTTTATTGTCGATCCCATTGATGGTACCACTAACTTCATTCATCAGTTTCCCTTCAGTTGTATATCTCTAGGCTTTGCCCACAAAAGGATTCCCATGGTCGGTGTGGTCTACAATCCCCATTTGGATCAAATCTATGTCGGTGTCAAAGGACAAGGTTCCACTCTTAATGGTGAAAAGCTACCTTTGAAGGCCCCTACACCCCTCAAACTCCAATCCGCCTTGGTGGCAATCGAATGGGGCGCAGACCGCTCCGGTTCCAACTACAATGTCAAAATCGACACTTTTTAACTCTCTAGCCAAAACTGAGGACGAAAATGGCGCCTTTGTTCATGGCTTCCGCTCTCTCGGCTCCGCTGCCATGAACATGTGTAATGTGGCCGCTGGTTCCCTCGACTGTTATTGGGAAGGTGGATGTTATGCCTGGGATGTCTGTGCTGCATGGGTCATTCTAACGGAAACTGGAGGTACCGTCGTTAGTGGTAACAAGGGCATTTGGCACCCTCCCCTTGATTCCAGAGTCTATCTTGCCGTCAGACCTGGTCAAAACCAAAATGAGTTTATCGAGAAATTCTGGTCTCATGTCAAGGGCAACCTTGACTACAAGTCTTAGCTAATCTTCTTCTTCTTCTCATTCACGTATATATAGGCATTCCTGTCAACTATGAAAGAATCTTACGCTCCGCCACTTCCTTTGGCAGACGGAACGATACACAGTACATGACTTTGGTAGGTGCCACCTTACGCACCCGATGAAACCTTGCACTATTCATATCTATTCCCCTTGAAGCCCCCATTATCTGCTCGATTCTGCTTTGCAGCTCCACACAGATTTGCTCCGCGCTGGGTTCCGCTTCGCCGGGCTCATGCTTGTGGAAACAATACACATGAATCATCGGGTACCTTTCCGCCTCGGGGTTCGTGCTACCAAACACCACTTCTCTTAGCTCGTCATTGCTGTATAGACCCACGTATGCATCAAGGAAACTTAGTGCAGAGTCGGGCAGATTCATCACATAGTGGTTAAACGATTTGGGGATAGTCACCCGCTCCGGCATTTGCACCTTGCTTTTGCTTTTGTTGTTCCTCAGACTCGCCTTGCTCGGTATTTCCATTTGTCCTCTCATCCGTCGCTCGTTCAGAATTCGCCTCGCTGACTCTTTGATAAACAGTCGTCCATCAAAATTGTGTGGGGTCACCGCGTGTAGCACGTGATTCAACCAAATGTTGTTCGACAAACTATCATAACTATTGGGATTCAGGTCGTTGGCCAGTACAATCACCCCCTTTTTTCCCGCTGGAATCGCAAACGGTCCCACTCCCGCAAACACATCGCATACCGCTTCTCCCTTGCGAAACTGCTCCACCAGTCTCGCGTGCTCAGTGTGAAGTCGTGAATTCCAGTACACATCTCGAAAGTTGAATCGGAATCGACATCCACTCTCACTTTGTTCCACCTTGAAGCTTTCTTCACTGTCGTCTCCAGCAATCACTTCCATATCAAAGGTTCGGTATACCGCATGGATCGAGTCCAGCTTGTTGACTACTGTCCTCACAAGTGGTCTGTTTTTGTCCAGAATAACCTGTCCAATGATGCTTTTGTATGGAACATACTCGTCCCGTAAATTCACATGCGCAATATGTCCCACCACCGTAAACCCGGTCGGTACTTCATCCAGAATCGTCTCTGGAAGTATCGACTCAAGAATCTCTTCGCTTTTCCAGTAATCGTACTCCAGTTTCAGTGTATATCTCTCAAATTCCACTCCTGCTCGCTCCAACACTTGTCTTGTTTTAACATGCAGTGCTCCTGGTACTTTACTCACGTCGCTTAGATCATGTCTCAAAAGAACCCCTTTTTGTTCCGGACATGCAAGTTTAACCACTCTTGAGATGGCATGTACATTGAGAAGGTCTTCCTTTCCATTTCCTGCTTCAAGTTTACCCAGTTCACCAATGTACGTTGGGTCCTTCAACCTGGCTGCTATAAGAGGTACCTGTACATCAAACTTTGATCGATCCAGTTGCACCATCCCTCGATGTATAGGCGGTTTCCATGGTCTTAAAGTCGCCATTTTGCTGTTTTTCCAACCACTTTGAACTTGTTGTTGTCCGGTGACAAACGCCACTCTGGCTGCAACTTAAATCTTTCAGCATGCAAAAATTCCTCCTAACCAGCCACGAAAAGTGAAGAGGGGCAAATTGAGAATAGTACTCCGAAATAGACCTAATTCTCCAGGTGGTATTAAATTATCATTAAAAAGATGACCTGTCCAATCCCATCATGATCTTGATATGGACATTGACGACTTTGATCAATCCACTGACAATAGCGACCACAACGAACACCAT
>JAMAJT010000047.1:0-21165 GCA_023628915.1 Trichomonascaceae sp. Y4102 | reverse complement strand
TCTTGGGATTTCATCATCAAAGACGCTGTAGGTCTTACCTCCGGTTCCACGAACAGTATACTGATGGGCAGTATCGGGCAGCTCGACAATGTTGGCTTGGAGCGCTCTCTCATTGCCATAAGAAGATGACCATAGGAAACGACGCAGCCAGTGGACATCGGATCATCTGCAATGACAGATGATCTGCATAGTGGATGAAGCTCACAGCTACTTATATATGTGAAATCCATTATATTTAGCTGTTCGTATGGTATTGCGCCCCATAATTTACTCTAGTCTTGCGTGGCTCTGCATGGAAAATAAGTCAAAAATTATATCATTATTTGTGAGGATATCGTTGGATGGGTTGCGGTGCTAACTATAACTATGTCTATCTCCTCCATCACTTCCTTCCTCCTCACAACAACTCAAGTTGACTCCAGGGAGGAAGAGAGAAAAAAGGGGAGGCAGGCCCAAACTAACTGGCGGAGACGCCAGTTCGGAGTCGTCAATGGATGACCGCGAGAAAAGAAGACCAGTCAGGTACTAGTCCATTGATACTGTATTCTGTATGTGTGCGTGTGTCGTCACGACTACCTTATACTCTGCGGTAATCTGATTCGGTTGCAACCTCCACTGTTTACATTTGGACGGTTTCAGCTGTCTGACGTCTGGACTGGGCAAGACTATGTAATCGGTCAATAATGGAAATAGCCATGGCACTGGCTAACATACGCGTCTCTCTTACTACAATACGTGCAAGTGTCATGTGTCATGTATATATATTTACCCTCCAACCCTTTGCTCCCTCCTCCAACAGCCAACCGACACTCCAAGTCTCTTCTTTCCCGCCCATCTTATGCCTTGCTTGCCCGCCTGAAGAACTAATTTGTGCGTGTTTACACTCTATTTTTCGAGTGCGACCTGATACTGTATGGGGTATTGCGTCAACAAGCCGCACGCCACGTCAAGACAAAAAAGTTTCAGATTGGGTGGCTGTTGGGTGGTACTCTCAATCTTTGCTTGGAGAACTGCCTGACCGACGCGGCGGGCTGAACAGTGTTATTGTGTCCTCCGGTGACGGATGGAAGGCATGTAAAATCAACAAAATAAGAATGGCCCTGGCATAGATGTGACGCCAGCTTCCTTGGGTAGTCTAATTAGAAAACGTAAACAAATGGTGCAATCATGGACTGAAAAAAGAAGCGGTTAGGAGAAAGAGGGTGGACGGATTAGTCAGCAGACAAGTTGAAATAACTTAGGGGTATTAAAAGATAAAGTAGAAGTATTGTCAATGACAGCTCAAGCAAGAAAAGAATACAAGAGAAACAGACTCAACGATAGACGGACGGGAAGGGGAAAGCACCAAGAGTGACAACTAGTTCCAGAAGGGTCCTGAGGACGATAAAAGAAGCAAGTAAACAGCGCTCAATAGGAGACCGAGTACAACCCGATCTGGCTGACAAAAAAAGCCCCGCCAGGCGAAACCTAGCGGGGCTTTTGACTGAGAACTAGAGCAGGAGGGTCTCCATTGTTCAAAGGACAGCAAGCCGGCATCTGCTCGTTGGAACAAGCCAATTGAACAATTTGACACGGACAATGATTGGCATGACCGAAGTAAGGTCCAACGCTCAAAAAGGAGACAACCCTAACCCACGGACACATTGATGAAAAATTGACCCCAACAGCGGCACACTCTCGCTGAAAAACACAAAGCCGAATCGCTTTTTCGAAACTCCTCCCCCCACCCCTCTCAGGTATCACTTCTCCAGCAGTGGCCCGACCAGGCCACTTGTCCCGACTTCTACCGAGCCATGGGGCTCAGCGCCAGCCGGGCGGCTGGAAGAGTGAAAACGAACTGACCGTGGCCCATGAAGGCAGATGTGCCTGTTCCCTAAAGCTCATGCGAGCGAGGTGCTGAGTAGATAATGCATCTGGTGGACAACAGAATAGGTTATTCATCAGGCGCAAAGGTTGTGGAACCTGAGCCCTGAGATCATTCGAATAAACACATACATATAGCTGCCTTCTAGACATAAAAATCGCACTCATAACTTCACGGTCGCAAGAAGCAGACAGGAGGGTATCCCTACAGTCCTTGTATCGTCTTTCCCTTACAAGTAAAACAAGCGTCTTTTTGCCCCACCGGACTCTGCACGGACATAATTCGCGCGCTGCCGTTTGACAACCTTCACAAACCCTGGCTATGTCGACTCGGAGCGGCAGAAGCCATGTTTTATGTTGAGACGTCAAGTTACAGGGTTGTCCGAGAAACGATGAATAAGCTACAGTACATACCAAGACTACTAAGCGAGTTGTAGCCAGGGCAGTATAGGCTGCTTAGGCGCAGACAAATTGTCGGGACTGTATCGTTTTCAATTCATCTAAGTTGTTCTGGATAAAACGCAGGAACTCTGTTGGTCCTACGTCATTGCAGTCATTCACCTCTACTACATTGGCCGCTCCGTTGCGAACCGGGTCGTCTAAGTCTCCATCATGTGGGCACAACAACCGGTATTCTCAAATGCGGCAAATTGCCGTTGAAGCTGTGATCTAGTCGTCCAATTCTGTAGTCAATGACGAAATGTTCAAGAGTTGAGGGCAGGTAGAGATTGACAGCGAAGGAGGCGTACGTCTTGGAAAGCACATTCTGGGATGCCCTTGTTCGTTGATGGTTGTTCAAGCAAATGGCTGACTCGTAGGCTCGAAAAGAGAGGAAATGCTGGCCAACACCGCTCGGTATAAATTTCTTGCCTTTGGACAAGAGTCAAGGACAACACTGCTCACAGAGCTGCTGGCTCTTGCCGGCCTGGCTAATTGTAGAATCGTTTACGGAGCCGACCCAGCCTGCTCAACCCCAGACTACTATCACTACAAGTACAGTATGAAGGTCCTGCATTACCAAAATCACGTACCTTCCTACTGATTCCGTAATTTGTCAGGATTATGAGGGCTGTCGGAAGTTTTTGGATAGAGGCGGGTACTTTGAGGATTTCATCTCCTTCAAATACCAATATATTGATCAGTATAACGCCTATAGATGTACCGAGGAGAACCCGTTGCGATTGAGGTGGAAGCCTCAACTTGTGGTCCCGACATTTTGGGACTGGATTGCAATTCCGGCCAGGCGTGGTGTATTCAATTAGAGTTTCCAGAGTATCAGCCTGGAGTTTCAACCACCATTACGTAGACATCCACTGAAAGCACTTCTACTAAGAGTACTTCTACTGAGAGCACTAGTGCAATCACCACTGAAATGACCTCAACAAAGTCGTCTAGTGTTGTGAGCAGCAGCCCGAGAGTCTCATGGACATCCGTGACCCCAACCGTACGTACGTCTAGTGGACGTGTTACCAGCAGCAAAACGAGGACATCTGCCAGCTCTGTGAGAATTGTCAGCACTAGTTTCACATCCCATCCGAACTTCAGCTCGCTTCTTCCGCATAGCACTTCCGCATGCCCCTGTAAGAACTCGAATACGGCCCAACCAACTTTCCCGTCGGTTACGGCGGATATACGAACATGGTGGAGCTGACTGAGAAAAACGATGTCGAAGGTGACAGAGCATCAGGGTCACCCATTATGCACATACATGAAAACCTCCTGATTCTCCAGCCTACATATGACCCCCATGACTCAAAAGGATGTCATCTTGACGGTGATATTATTCAGTCACTAATTACATTTCTGTCAGTCTCCACGCTCAGGTTGTCCATGGTTTGGAATATTGATGTTCCAAACCGTGGGGATGCTCCAAACTGGCCCGGTTCAACGACTTGAGTAGTCGCTCACAGAGCACTCGCATATTATTAGCTATTAACGAGGACCCAAATTCATTGACCCTGCGCTGCCAAACAAAAAAAGAATCAACAGCAAGATCGGAACTCCATCATATATACCAGCCATTGTGCGGTAGGTTATCTGAGGGCCAGCTTGTCGGCCATTCAACGGTGTAGTAGCTGGCGACGACACATCCCATGGATCGGAATAGAGACATACACGCGGTGAGCTCTCCAGCAGCATCAGGATAGCACATGAGGCAATGCTCACAATAGGATGATGCGCGCAAACACATATGAGCCCCATGCTTCGCGTGCCATTGGCGTGCCGTGGCAGTTGGTGAGTGACTGGTCCTAGGGTCGCACCAAAATCACACACATACGAAACGACATCAGAAGACAACTTACTAGGATGATCTATTGAAAGGTTGGAATTAAGATGTTACAGACCATAGTAGGGCGCAAGTGTGCCCACAGAGGGCTTCACAGCAGGATCGACGGGGAACGTGTCATGATCGGTGATGTAGTAAGAATAGTCAAGATTCTGCGCCTCGACTGTAGAGAAACCGTTGCCAAGGTACGCAAAGCGGTTGTCGTTCCTTTTGATGTCCCAATCCTCCCAGCGAACCTTCGATATGATTTCAAGATAGTGCAGTGCGGTACCGGGCCAGAGACGCTGAGTGAGACTCTTATCCAAAGGGCGATACCAAGAGCCAGGAACGGTCAAACACACGCTGTCTTGGAAATAGTCATTGACGTAGCTCTGGAGCTCGGTTTCAGCTGCCTCATTCACCTCAAAGCTCTTGAGGTTTTCTTTTTGGATCTTTTCCATGATGTCAATCATGCAGCCAATTTGCGCCTCAATCTTGACGAGAACCGCCGAACCGGAACCGAATGGTGTGAGATTACCCAAGGTCATAAAAGAGTTTGGGAAACCCGAGGCGGCGTAGCCCAAGTACGACCTCGGCTGGGGCCAGAGCGC
Organism: Trichomonascaceae sp. Y4102; assembly: GCA_023628915.1. Lineage (NCBI taxonomy): Eukaryota > Fungi > Ascomycota > Dipodascomycetes > Dipodascales > Trichomonascaceae > Trichomonascaceae sp. Y4102. The sequence goes on along the minus strand of JAMAJT010000047.1, from coordinate 16,425 downwards.
ATCCTCGAGCTTGGCTCCGTTCTTGCCAACCATTTTGAACGGAGCGGCACAGTTGTAGTCGTATCCTGTGGCAAACACAAGAACGTCAAGCTTGTACTCCTTTCCGTCCGTAGTGATGACGCCGTCGTTGGTGATTCTTTTGATGCCGCCATAAACTGGTTGCATCTTGGGACTGTTGAGTGCTTCAAGGTACCCTCTTCCTCGGGTGATACGCGAACACCCAAGCGACTGTCCAGGGATGATATGCTCTTTCAGAGAAGCGTTCTGCAGCTTGTCGCTCATGGCCATGACGTAGCTGTGTCTGGCGTCTTTCTGCGCTTGCTCGTCCTGCATATAGAGAGGGACATCTTCATTGAACCGTGACTCCTGCTCCTTACGAAAAGCAAGGTATTTCCTGTTGTCCTTGAACATTTGTTTCTCCTTCTCGGTGTGTAAGTAGTTGGGGTACACATCCACGCCGGTCCAGATGGGACCGTGGAAGAAGTTTATCAACTTACCAACCTGAGGAAGTAGTGCAGGGACAAGTTGAACCGCAGTGGGACCATTGCCAATGACTCCCACAGTCTTGCCCTCGAGCTCGATGTTGTGATCCCAATCTGGAGTGTGGCACATTGGACCCTCAAAGAGCTCGAGTCCCTCAAACTGGGGAATCGTTTCCTTGTCAAGGGTTCCAGCGCAGTTGACAAAGATATGGCACCAATCGTCAAAGGTTTTGCCGTCGTGCTCCACAGTGACATGCCAAATGGACTTGTCCTCATTCCAGGTGGCAGTCTGAATAGTATGTTCCAGTTTGACGTACTTGAACAGATCGTATTTGTCGGCAAAGTCCTCAAAATACTGCGTAATGTCTTCAGATCCAGCGAACATGGCCTTCCAGTTCGTCTTGGGTTCAAACGTGTAGGTGTAGATGTGTGATGGAACATCACATTGACATCCGGGATATCGGTTGACGAGCCACGCTCCTCCTACTCCTGCGTTCTTCTCATAGACGTTCAGTTCAAAGTCATCAAAGTGTCGCTGCAATTTGTACGCTACAAGTAGGCCCGACGGACCAGCCCCTGCACAAATCAACTTGAGTTTACGCTGAAGAGTGTAAATGGGCGATTTGGTGCTGACCGTCATGCTGCTGCTACTGGATTGTATCTGATATCATACTTACCAGTCTAGCTATATGCTTTTATTCACACGCGACTTGGTTCTATCTCGGCAAGGCGTTTTCTGCAGCCAACGATATATGCACGCATACAATTTTGGCGTGGCACATGTGAAGATAAGAATAAATCCCGCACATATATGCAGCAATGCTGGGAAGATGACGGCACAGACAAATATGCAGTCAACAACGAAACAATCTCGGCTAGTTTTTTCTTTTCTTACTACTTAAAACAGCAAAAACAAAACAAAGCAAAACTTCTAAGAATTAGCGGCTGCGACCTTTTTCGCATCAGAACTCAACACTGAATTGTGGTCCTCGGATTTGTAAGTACACCACTGGAAGAATGGAAACGGCAATGATTCCAGCCATGAGTCCTCCGGTTCGCACCAGCCCGAGATTATTGTACATGGGATTAAAGAAAAATGGCGCCACAAATCCCCAGATCTGCCGGTACTGGTTGATTGCACTGGAAACGGTTCCGGCGTTAGGAGCACCCATCTTGTCAATAGCATATGTGATGGCCACAATCGCAACGATTTGGTTTCCGACGCCGGCCAAGGCTATTCCAATGTTGGGAACCTGTGCCGTTTTGCTACTGAAGGAACCTGTGCCGTTTGCTACTGAAGATGGCGACTCTCGTCCTGAAGGACTTCGGTCAGCCCTAAGATCAGCTCTTGGAGCGCCGTTGTGTCTCCCTCGGACACATATGAATACTCCGAGTGCAAATGCATGAATCGCGCATTTACCATTCCCAGTTCCAGCAGCTGTCGGCATGTTATTGCCCGAAGGTAGCTGAGCAGGGCCACTTCAACGCATTGGAGTATGTGTGGAGTGGCTCCCATAAGTTCATCGCGTGCAACAGTGTGTGGACTGGTGAGTTCTAGTTTGTGGAGCGTGGGAACGTTGGGCAGAACCAAATGTATCTGGGTTGTGTGGTCTGCGCGTTGCCCTACCTCTGGCCCGTGCGCGGGTCTTTACGCGTCATACAGAAGTTGAGTCCAAATATGTTTGCAAAGTCGTCGCCTTCATACGTCAGCAAATGTCGAAGACTGCGGTCATGCACTGGGTGAAGCTGAATGAAATCGTCCAGGCAATACGCTGAACTCAGCAGCTTCTTAAACAATACCAGTGGAAAGTTAATGTCGAGCATCGTCGAGCTGTACAGAGCAAGTCCCACAATCTCGCCGGTCAGTTTAAAGTAGTTGAGCGGGACTTTGGGATTGTCGCTGAACCAGCAGAACTTGGAGTCCGGGTCTTCGGTGAAAATACCACTGGCTGGGTCAAACAATTCCTTCACCACCAACATGAACCATTCTTTCTTGAGTCCGCCTGCATCAATGCCGGGCTCGCCAATAAACTCGATTCTCAGGCCTTTCTTGAGGTCTTCGTCATGTCTCTCCAGTTCTTCAAATGACTCAGTCAAGATGCTGTGCCGGTGAATACGCAGATACAGGTATGGGTTTTGCGGTATCTTGATTGTCAGAGATCCCCAGAAATGCCTCCTGGGCCTTGAGCTCCATCTGACGTCGAGCATCATGTTCGAAGATCTCCGTCTTGGATCCCATGGACAGTAGAAATGGGTATTGGCAGAACTAGAAATCCGGTTTCAGCTGGAGAAAGTCGATTCCCGTGGTGGTCCGAAGACGACACAGGGCCATACATAGGGGTCGGCTGGCAGCGGGGGCGGATCAAGCTCACAGCTACTTATATATGTGAATTCCATGTCTATTTAGCTGTTCACTGTATTCTTATGGTATTGCGCCCCATAATTTACTCTCTGCAAATTCGTAGTCTTGACCGGAGCTGAGAAACTGTTACAAAAATTATATCATCATTTGTGGGGATATCGTTGGATGGGTTGGGGTGCTAACTATAACTATGTCTCCTCCATCACTTCCTTCCTTCCTCACACCACCGTTGTACTGTACTAGTGCGACCTATCTGTGACAGGTACCGGAGCCTACTCCGCCGTCCGTTGGCTATAATGGCCGCGCCGGTGGGTAGCCTATACAATGCGTGGATCCATCTGGCAACAAATGACCACCTGTTCTGGGTGGCTATCGAGAAACCTGATTGTCCCTCATTGTTAGAATGATGACTGGAAAGGATATCTCTGGCTGTATCATTCGGCATCTCGTTGATCCTATCGTCGAACAAGTTTCACGACTTTCAGGACTGTTGCCGACCGAGCCCTGGATGATGAGAATTACCCAGCGGCTAAAGCCAAACAATTTCGAAAATTCGGCTCTAGTCGCGCGTAACTTCGCCTTGTGGAGGGCTGCGCTTTAGATAGCTGCTCCTGAATGAATAGGAAAGCTCATCAGGAATAAACCGCCCGGACCAGCTTTCAAGATAAGCTTATCGTAGATGATAGTCATTCAGACTTATGCGACTAAAACGCTCCACGAGGTCCGCCTCATAGTCGGTGTTCATATGCTGCAAAACCATTGCCGCTGCGTGGCCAACTTGGTTGGCACGTTGGTCAATTGCTGCCTGATCAGTCCCCTGGGGGTTCTGGCTGCTGGCTTTTCTAATTCTCTGGCTAAGGCGTTGGCCACCTTGCACGTTACTTCTCTCATAAGACTGGTTGTTGCCAGGCTGGGATGAGACCATTGTTCTGCAATGTCGCGGCAGTGCGGTTATAACGACCGGCCAATCTACTGTTGCACTTTTGTAATCTATGTTTGTCGACTTATGGTGCTGCTCGGACTTGTCAAAACCCCACAGGGGCCGAGCTCGCGCTAGGGCCCTGTGGATGCAGCATATGGAACAGGAGGATCGAACCACATATGCCGTGTTGCAAGCAATTTGCTGGCTCCGTCATGATCGTACATGTTACCTAGTTGTGGGTGTCTGTGTCTGTCTGCCTCAGCCAGCCGGGAAATTCTGGGGGTACCTCCCGCCACAGACATATAACATATATGTCCCCAAATGCGTTGACACTCGATCCCAGATTAGCTCACGACTACGACCATGCGCAAGTTTCCTTCGGCTCTTTAGAAGTAGGAAATTGGCAACACTGTGCAACCAAACGCCCCCATTCCTGGCTAAATGACGCGGTTACCTGTTAAAGCGAGAAGCAGGGACAGGACACAATCATCGGCGCTAGTGTTTCATGTTGATGATTTTCCATTGCAGCTTGTCCTGGAGCCATATTTTTCTTTTCGGAATATACGCTTCACGGTTGTTGGTGGCATGGACTACACCGCACTGGCTGTGGCCATGTCCAAAATATCACGGTTTGACGGGAGTCGCACCACGACCAGCGTGAGAAATTTGAAGGGCCGTCTGTTGGGAATTCACGATTCATAGACTACGGCATCACTGAAGTTTTCGGTGATGCAAATGCCCCAGCACCAACTGTCTACAGTACCGAGCCCGCTTGGACGTCAACTATTGACACCAGATCAACTATTCCGTCGGAAACTATACACATACAAGCGATCATTCTAACCAATATCGCATGGCATACAGCCACGCTCAGCACATTGACTTTGCCGAGCAATATTGAGCTTACTCCCCCTTCCGCCTTTAAAGAAGAGAAGAGCCTGGATCAGGCATAATATAGTCCTCTACAGTCTCTCTTGGTGTATGACATACGATCCATGAGACTATAATAAAATAAATATTGAACTGAATCCTAATCTGAAGTTCTCCATTGTGAAAGATATTAACGATCCAGGTTTACGCGTCAACCTCGTGGGTCGAATCGAGCTGCATGAGGTCCGCCTCATAGTCGCTGTCTCTGCGGTACATTGCGGCGTGGCCACCTTTGCCGACCTGCACTTTCAATGCTGCCTGGCCACCTTTGTCGGCATGCACATTCATTGCTGCGTGGCCACCGCCCTTGATACAGTGGCCAAATGCTGCCTGGCCACCTTGGTCGACCTGTACTTTCATTGCTGTCTGGCCACCTCCCTGGATAGAGTGGCTAAATGTTGCCTGACCACCTTTGCCGACTTGTACGGCAATCGCTACGCCACTACCTCCTTTGTTCCAATGGCCAAATACTGTCTGGCCACCTCCCTTGATACAGTGGCGAAATGCAGCGTGGCCGCCTTTATCGACCTGCATGTTCATTGCTGCGTGGCCACCTCCCTTGATCCACTGGCCGAAAGCTGCATGGCCACCTTTGTCGACCTGCATGTTTATTGCTGCGTGGCCACCTTCCTTGATAGAGTGGCCAAATGCTGTGTGACTACCTCCTTTGATGCAATGGCCAAATGCTGCCGGATCAGTACCCTGAGGGTTCTGGCCGCTGTCGTTCCTAATTCTCTCGTGCAAGTTGAATGCCTGATGAGACTGGTTGTCTGGCTGATATGAGTCCATTGCTTCAATAATCTTGCGGTGACTCGGCAATCTTTTTATAATCCATGGTTTTTGGTTATGATGCCAGAGGGACTCGCCATAACCTACGGGTCTGCCTCAGCCGCAGCCGCAACCGCCGCATTGGTCGAATGCATACGCATATTCTTTTCAGGAAATCTTTGTTTGAACCTATCTCGTATAACAGCATAGTGACGTTCGATCCCAGATTTGCCCTGGCCATGCGAAGGTTTTCATTTGGCTCCTTACAAGTAGGAACTTCGCAACACTGTGCAACCAAACGCCCCCATTCCTGGCTAAAGGACGCGGTTCCCTGTTAAAGCGAGAAGCAGGGACAGGACACAATCATCGGCGCTAGTGTTTCATGTTGATGATTTTCCATTGCAACTTGTCCTGGAGCCATATTTTTCTATTCGGAATATACGCTTCGCACTACACCGCACTAGCTGTGGCCATGTCCAAAATATCACGGTTTGACGGGAGTCGCCACGACCAGCGTGAAAACTTTTGACGGCCGTCTGCTGGGAATTCATATACTACGGCATCACTGAATTTTTCGATGAATGCAAATGCCCCAGCACCAACAGCCTCTATACTATAGAGCACCGAGCCCGCTCGGACGTCAACTATTCACAAAGCTAACTACTCTAGCGAATACCAATCAAAAGCGTCCTGTATTTAAGCTGATTCTGACGATCATTCTATCCTGAGCTAGGAGACCCTAAAACTAGATAAGCCAAAACGCCAACAAACCGGCGCTGTTCTGGTTTCGCCAAGGCCGACACATTCTCCACATCAGAGCCCACTTGCTGTGCTGTTAAATACTCTACTTGCGGAATTTTTACATCGTCTTAAGCACTTTCAGTTGCCTGTGGTATTGGGGAAGTTTCTTGTTTTCAAAGCCTTTTGGCAACTGCTTTCCAGAATTCTCCTCAGATTCTTGACAGTGCGGGCAGGCTGTCCACTTTCTTCTGTCGGACTGCAATCGTACTGTTAGTCCTCGCATTGTGCATTGGATCATCTTTCGTGGCGAGTTCATTCGTCTGTTAAACTCGCATCGAGTTTATTATGTATCGCTTTATCGACCTGAGCGGACTCACATCATTTCATCTCTGACCATAGTCTTCATGCGAAGAGATTGAGTTTCCAATTGGACTTCTTTGTCTTCTCAGATCATCTCCGAGACGGTCCCCACGGTGCTATTTACATATTTTAGTTCGTCCACCGTCATTCAAAAGTACATCTAGACGGTACCCCTCACAGTCCCAGTATAGATGTCTGCCTATCAGCCACTTCGCATATAGTCTAGCGCTCCTGGACTTCAGCAGAAGAATAGCCTTACCCCGGAGGATTTTAGCGTCTCTCTGAGCAACTTCGAGGTCTTCTTTTTGTGCACGAGACAGAGCGCTCCAATTTAAGCGGCGGCTCTCGTCCTGAATGACTTCGAGGAGACGGATTCGGTCAACCTGTTGAGCGAAAATAAGCTCGTGAAGAGCCCGTGTGTCTCCGTCGGATAAAAGCGAGTACTCCGAGTGCAAATACAGCCGTTGGACATTCACCATTCCCAATGCCAGCAGCTGCTGACATGTTTTTGCCCGAAGGTAGCTGAACCGGGCCATTTCAACGCATTGGAGTAGGTGTGGATTGACTTCCACAGGTTCATCCAGGTGGAGTGCAACACGTGGACTGCAGAGCTCTAGCCTGAGGAGCGTGGAGACTTTGGGCAGAATCACCTGTGCCTGAATTGTATGGTCTGGTGGCCCTTCCCGTCCACAGCTGCATTCCCAGATGTATAGCTCACGCAGGTTTGCGCAGCTCGACAGGTCCAGCTTCCACGGGGTACGCTCCAACTTGTAGTCTACCTCAAAACGTATCCCGAATCTGGTTAGGTAGCCGGGCAATCTTTCACGCATCGCCTGGCCAATTGTTGGAGGGTACGGCGGTTCTAGGTCGCCTGCAAATTGTGTTGCTCTTTCGCATTCTAGTATCGGCAAAGTCGAGGTAAACAAAGAGGCGTCAAGTTCTTCGAGTGCAATTGTCTCCAGTCTCTGCCGCACGTCCCCAAATACAATCTTGCGCAGGTTGTGCAACTTAGGGGACCGTACGATCAGACCCTTTAGGCCATGCTGTTTAACCGCCACGTCTACTATAAAGTCGTACATGTCGTCAATTGGCCGATTGTCATCTCCACTGCGACTCCCGTCGTTAATACCCAGCATCGGTAGTTGCCGCCAAATACACGCAGGTGCTTTCCTCCACCTAGTCATAGTCTTCATGTCCACCACGGACATATATATCCCGATATAAGATTTCTCCCAGTCTCTGCATGTCACCCAGTCTGACCAGAACCGGCACTCGCTGTCTACGACAGCCTGCCACCTTTTACATACACTGCGAAGTTGCATGACCCAGCGGAGCGGTTGTGACGAATATCGGGGAAGCGGCGGCACGGCATATAGGAGTACCTTCTCGAGCACCTTGCTGGGGAGAGTTTTGATCGTGGTTGCACTTTTGCCCGAAGGGAGGTTTTTCTGCGATCCCGTTTGCTGGGATTTCGTTGGCATCTTGCTAGCGCTCCCTGATTGTTGTCCCAAAATAACAATAGCTTGGATTTAGGGTGACCCTAACGCGTGTTAAATCCACTTTAGTCAAATCTAGCCTAATTCATTACACACTTCAGAAGGTTCGCCAATTCTGGGACGAATCTCACTCGAGATTGCATTTGCATACAGAGCCGTTTGGATGCAAGTGAGACTTAGCAGCATCCTCAGTTGCGTAACCCAGCTCCTCTACTTTCTCTCGCGCCATAGATCTTTGGTTATATATTGCTCGATACATTGCCTTGCCCTTTTTTTTGGCGGCTTGACAGCTGAGGGTCAAGCGAATCAATCTCTCATAAACGTCGCCTTGCTACTGAAATCGCAAAGGCTCTGAAGATAGTCGCAATATAGGCATGTGATCCACAGTGGGATGACTCAGGCTCGCCCGATCCGGCAAGATAACCCATGCTGCAAGTCGTGACTGAGCCAGAGTGATATTAAGTACGCTCATCGCCTTGCAGAACCCAAAACGATTAATACTGCATTCAGAGATCCATGACTAGGTCCTTCCCCGGCACAGCCATTGGTCTGGCTCAATCCGTCATCAATACCATGCCCGTCAGCTAACCATGCCCATCGACATAAAACAAGGTTTCAGGGGAGATGGTGCAATGCAATATGTGCTGCACTTCATTTTGGTTGCGGATGCCGAGATAAACATTGTGCACTACTTGCGCAAACTGCCTGTAACTACTAGTGTTGAAAACAGACTTGTAGCGACGCGGCTCTATTTTCCACGCAATGAACAACTCTCTTCCTTGGCTTCCTGTGTCAGGAGCGGCATCTTCATGACCCAGCAGACTTTCGTAACACCAATCACATTCTCTGCATCGTTCGCTTGTTTCTGTTTCATGGCTTCCTCTGCGGTCAACCAATAGGGACATGCAAGACGAAAAAAAGCACCAGACTTCAGGCACTTTCAGAACGATTCCACTACGACCGTCGAGAAAGGTTATTGCCTCGAATCCTCTATCGGAAGCAAATATCGCTCCCTCCAATAGACGCTGGTCGAATCCATGTCGGTAAAAATGAAACCCGTTTCTTTTGAGCTGCTCGTCAGTGATGCCGGCGAAAGTTTGAAGGATAACATGGGCTCGCAGGTTGCCGGATATAGTTCGGGCCCTTGTTCTGAAGACAGAGCCTCTCTTGGTCTAACTTTGAGGACCTCCATTACGCCACTGTCCGTCACAACGCAGTAAACGTGCTTCTTCAATGGACCTATTTTCAATGCACCGTAAGCGTATACCATATTTGAGATTCAGCATCATCATCATCATCAATCAATCATTTCAGAAACCTCCACAGAGACCCGAGGTAGGCTACTGTACGCTCCCTGTCGCCTTTGTCTCGTTCCCCACGGTGCCCAATACAACAACCGGAAATGCCTTTTCTTCTTCGTCACCCAATTGGAGCTCCTCTACCCAAGAGCGATCTTCTCCTGTTTATCCCGTCTGTGAGATGTGGAAACCGGTAAAGTCGTTGTTTCTTGCTAGCATCAGTTCCCATGCAGCCGCGAAATTGTCAAGGTTCATCTTACGGCCCGCTACAGCGTTTGCTGGCGAAAGTTATCTTGGCTTCAGGACAAAGGCTGGAAAGGTGGCTTTGTGTTTCGTTCTTGGGCAACTCATTGACCCTATCGTGGGACCAACTTTTGGGGCTGTCCTAGATGGGGTGGGCAAGGTCGGCTTGAATCATGAGATGGCTGGGATGGCGTCATTGTTTTCCTGATCTCGCGGAGATGTGGTAGCAGCAACAGACCAACCTTCGTTGGGCGGCACCATAACGCAGGGCCATCGGTTTTCGCATCCTGATGACGGAGCCGCACACCGAGCATCTCTCCTATATTGACTCGGCACCTGTTGTCCTGGAACCTCACTTTTGTACTGGGAATACGCCTTGCGTCTTGGAAACATCATCTAGACAGCACTGGCAGTTGTAGCATCCATGGAGACAGGCATCCACAATTGTCTCACGAGTTTTTATCCTGTCTGAGTCGCCGACCTGCGTGGGCAAGTTCAGGATTGATCCAAGAATGGTTGAGACTTACTGACCTCCAGCTCACAGGATGCAAACCGGACACGTTTAAAACGGATTTTACTTTATCCAGCAACACATAATTAAAGAACTGGGCGTCGTGGAAGCGACAAGTGTTGATGAATTTAGAAAATCAGCTTGCTTATGATCTATCGAGTTCTTGTCTGAAAGAGCTATACTCTTCTTGAACAATTGTGCATATCGAGAGGATATCATCGCTTTCAACTCTAGACTCTCTCTGGTGAGGCAGGTATAGCCTCCGGAGGGAGGCAGTCGTCTGGAAAGGTAGTCATGGCGATGTCGATGAAGATGGTAGTCGGGTCACCCCCCATTTGTCTAGTGTCACCCTATGATTATTGTGTAAGCTCTATTCCATCTGCCCTGCCTGCCACCATCGCCATCGCCATCGCCACGACTATCTCCCAGACGACTGCCTCCCTTTTGAGGGTATATATGACACCCGAGATGCCTTATTCAGAGCGATCAACGCGTGGGCTAAGCCAAGGGGTTATTATAATTATAGTAGTGTGTGGTTACCGGCGGCTGTACGGGCGTGTTTTAAGGTTACGGAGGTGACATTAGGCATGGGTGAGTCTAGTGGTCGCCGCAGATGGAATGGAGCTTACATAATAATAATAGGGTTTACGTTAAGGTTACCTTTGTTACCAGTCAAACCGTCCCGTGAATCTAGTGGTCGCGGCATTGTAGGTTGGACTTAGGTAATGTAGAAAGTAGCACATAACGCCGCTCGTGGTTAGGGTTCAGTCGGTCTGCGAAATCCAATCTTTGCGGCTTTCACATGACTAACATTAATTATGCAAGCTTGAAGAACTTATAGGAGATCTAGTTAAAGTTCCGATAAAAGTACTCCACAATGCTGAACTCTCACGGCTGAGTTGTGTCTCGACTGCAACTCCAAAGTGTGTTCACCATTAGCTCGGCTAGACGGCAGAGGAAAGGTGTTGATTAACAAGAAGGGACGGTTGTCATTGAGTGATCGAAAGTTGCGGCTTACTATGTCCATGGCTTGGCCGTCGCATAGTATGATGAACACACGATCATGTTAATTTGTAGCATCTGAACTTGATATGCGACTGTGATTTGTGTGCCATGCAGAGTCCCAGACTGTAGGTCTCCACTATTTCGCGCTTACGCTGGGGTATGTTCTTGGTGCCATCTTTGGTGCTTATCTTATGGACAAAGTCTACATTATGTTAATCCCAAAATCCCCACAAGCCCAGTCCTGGTCCTGATGGTCTCCTCCGTACTCATCCCAATTGGAATGTTCGGGTACTGCTGGACCTTTGGCAGCTTTTGCTGCGTTCCTGGTCTCAGTTGTGCCCTTTTATGCATTGGGATGGTTCAGGTGTACAACTGCATACAATCTTATGCTGTGGATGCCTATGGCAGGTATGCTGCCTCAGCACTGGCTGCTCTCACTTTACACGAAATCGCTATGGCTGCGTATACTCTCTCTTTGCTCCCTATATATTGACAGTTTGGGCTACCATTGGGGTGCCACCTTACATGGATCTATAGGCTTGGTGTGGTGTTCCTATTGTAATTTTGATCTCGAAGGATGGTCCATATTTGCGTGCCCGATCCCTTGTTACCTGCCGACATTGTCAACACATGTACATAGACATTGATCAAATGAGTAAATTAAACGAACCCACCACAACAACCAACAACCCAGTCTCGAAGCCTCTGCTTATAGGTGTGTTTCGTAGATGCCTCGGGACAGAGAGTTTTTACCCCTGAGTCCTGGCCCTTTGTCACCCTACAAAATAGTGCAACATGAAATTTCACGACTATAAACTAGTGTTGCAACGCGCTCTGGAAAAAAATCGCCAATTTGTCAACGGCCGCTATCCTTCAATCGAGTTGCTCTTTCATAACTAAAGCAAAACCATTCAATCAATGTAACTGAAGGGCCACAGACGACCATCATGCTAGGCACGAGGGTCAGTAGTAACAAAGCAGTGATGTTGCATATATTTTCTCAACTGTGCCAGCTGTCATCTTGGTACCATGGCATAGAAAAGATACCTCCACATGGCCAATTATGACGACTGACGGTCCTGACGTTGGATGCTGAGTCACTTCCGGTTGTCCTGTGCTAGTCAACCAACTCTGAATGCTACCTTCGCTTGGCCGGAACTGGCTGTTCAAAAATTATATCATTATTTGTGGGGATATCGTTGGATGGGTTGGGGTGCTAACTATAACTATGTCTGTCTCCTCCATCACTTCTTTCGTCCTCACAACAACTCACCTCAAGACGACCGATACTCTGGGGTCGATGTTATTGTTGGCGAGCAGTCTGCTGACGGTAGCAGTCAGAGCAAACGATTTGGGGCACCGAGTCCAGTCGTACCGCTAGTGTAGAGAATAACTCCTACACAAGTCACCTCCAGGGAGGAAGAGAAAAAAAGGGGGAGGCCATTGGACGGTGTTGAACAGAACCAATTACTTTACAACATGCAATACCAGAGGATCTAGCTCTGTGTAAAGCTTCTTTAGTGGTTGAAAGACTCTCCAAAAAGGGGACGGAGGGTAGCGTCCGGTGGTGGGTTGAGAACAAGATTCAGCCCAAGTAGGGCCCTACCTAGGGGTCGTCGGCTAGCGGCTGCCGGGCGGATGATCAAGATGATCCATCCGCATAGTGGATGAAGCTCACAGCTATTTATATATGTGTAATCCATATTATATTTAGCTGCTCAGTATATTCGTATGGTATTGCGCGCCATAATTTACTCTCAGCATATTCGTAGCTCTGCATGTAAAATAATGCAGAGCCACAACAGGAGCTGGGAACTGGCTGTTCAAAAATCATATCATTATTTGTGGGACAGCCACCGACACAACCATTATGCGACATGTACGACCCATGACGACACAAGCAAAATGCTTGCAAGTTCTGAAGTGATATTGTTCCTACCATCCCATATTCTGCATCCACAGGGACTGAGCCCGAGCTCGAGCCAGTATGGGGTTATGACGAGTCCGTGTAGCACCATAATCCCATAATATGGACGGTCATAATCTAAGGCAGAAGCCAAATAACATGGAACTGCAAATCTCCATAAGTTGGTCTATCATTATTACCGCATTGCTGCGAGATTGCTGAAACAATGGTCTCGTTCTAACCAGACAACAGGGTTATGAGACAAGCATCTCCTTGCAAAGTGATCCAATCTCCTCTCAAATTTCTTTGGTTTCCCTGAAGGAACCTGTGCCGTTTTGCTACAATCAATCAGACATATACTATATTATACGATATTGACTTGAATTGGAGACTCCCTACTAGAATTGCATGAGAGGATGGAATGCCTTGAAGGCGCTAAGGATTCTCCCACGGTCTGCAGGGTCGAGCATGTCTTCTTGCGTCTTAGACGACCTATCACAGGTGTAAAGCTGCTTACTATCGTTTGATATTGCGGATAAGTTCCCGATCTTACCGAGGTGTCGAGATGCATTGTAACTTTTATTTTGTAGACCGTTGGACAAGCTCTAATCATGGTCACGCATGGGAAGGTGAATTCGTCGAGAGGTGGGAGCTTTCTTTTTTTCTTATTTTGACCCTGTTTGCGAACGTTGTTTTTATGTTGGAAAGCTGCATTGGCTTCAGCGATAAGCTGAGGTTCTGAGTAGGAATAAGGCTGAAGAGATCTTTCTACTTGGACTAGAAAACGGATTTCCCATGCTTTATTCACGATCCACACGTCGGTCTCAGCATAACAGTCTGACCACACATAAATAGCACAACTTCTTTGTGAGTGCAGGCCAAGTGGTTCAGATCATTGTAGCCAATGAACCGGAAGAGTTCTGCTACGAGATTGACGATACCATCTTCTTCATTCTCGCGAGCGAAGACTGCCACTTCCATGTATGCGGTGTGCGGCCAGCTGAATCGTTTCGGTCGGGCTCAGATGCTAGGATGCCTGGTGGATAGTCGGCGATGTTGACGCTGTCTATTTTGTAGCCGACGAATTTTTTGTCGTCATTTCTTTCAATGGATATATTAAAGGCAGCCAAATCATTGGACGTCCTGAGTAAAGTGCATCCTGTCTAACTTAACATCTAAGTCCAGTCATGTCACATAATATATATATATAGTATTTCACAGAGTTGTCCGGACCCTTGCACCCAACCGACAAGAATGAGACTTACGGTGAAAACCAAAAGTCCTGGGCAATCCGGGGCCGCTTTCGAGCCCTATGGAATCCATGTCTCAGGTGCTGAGTGGATAGTAGACGTTGACAGCTCTGGGGTAGATCCCTGTCTACCGTCCACGACGCAGGCCTCTAATGCTCTGGGACTTCAGCCGACGAACAGTCTTAACACTGTGGATTTCAGCGTCTCACCTAGCATCTTCAAGGTCTTCTTCTTGATTAGGAGTCAGTGCACTCCTATCAATGTGATGGCGGCTCTCGTCCTGAAAGAATTCGAGGACGCGGACTCGGTCAGCACTTTAACCTAAGATCAGCTCTTGGAGCGCCGCTGTGTCTCCCTCCGACATATATGAATACTCCGAGTGCAAATACATGAATGGCGCATTTACCATTCCCAGTTCCAGCAGCTGTCGGCATGTTTTTGCCCGAAGGTAACTGAGCCAGGCCACTTCAACGGAGTAACGTATGTAGGTTGGCTTCCAGAGGCTCATCCAGGTGGAGTGTAACATATGGACTGAGCAGTTCTAGGTTGTGGGACTCTGGGCAGAACCAATTGCATCTGGGTTGTGTGATCTACGGGTCCTGCCGCCCATCCACAGCTACGTCCCCAGATTTCTATCTCACGCAAGTTTGCACATCGCGACAAGTCAGTCGTATCCTTGTCGGTAAAATGAAACCCGTCTTGTTTGCCACTCCGCTTCAGGGAGTACGTGTAACTGAGCTGCTTATCAGTCATGCCGGCGAAAGTTTGAAGGATGACATGGACCAAGAGCGGCTCTGTCTTCATCGCCATGGCCCAAAATATACTCGGCAACCTGAACGCCTGACTTTGAAGAATTCATTTCGCCACTGTCCTCACAACGCAAAAAACATGCTCTCGCAGTGTATCTCTTCTCAGAGCATCGTAAGCGTATAGCATACATCGATTTTTGGCACTCATTTCATCAACATCATCCATCATTTTAAATGACATCTGGAGAGTCGCAATAGAATGCCGCAGCCTCTTTATTGGCTTATGACTCGTTCCTCACGGTGCGTAATGAAATATCCTGACCTTCGTCGGTCTGCCGGACCGTTCATGTTGAGCTTGCCCTATAGCCCTACTTTTGTATTCGGAACACGCCTTGCCTTTCTTGGGGACATGTAATACGCAGCATACTGGCTGTGGTCGCGTCCAAAGAGATAGCATTCATTATTGTCTCGTGAGTTTTTATCTCTGTGACACCATCTCGGCCAAAATCTAGGCACAACTTAGTCATCTCTCCTTAAAAATGGCCGTGAAAACATAAAAAAAGCCTTATTCAGTCAATCTTGTTTAACCCACAATATGGTACAGAAGTACTTAGAATGAATTGTAGGTAGTATTTAAGTAATGTACAAACAGAACCACATATGGTTAGGGTTCCGCCACCTGGTTCCAAAGGAACAACATTCGCCTGTTCATCAATGCTGTATCCAAACAAGAATTAGTCGATAATACGATCACTCAGACGAATCTCCACAATATTGGCATCCAAATAAGACTGCTTCATGGCTGAAATACTCCAATTCAATGCTTTCCATACACCCCGAACACAACAGACGATAATTCCGACTTGCACCAGGTTCATGACAAGACAACGCGGGTCATCATCTGCGTACACGGCATAGCCATAGAGAATCATCGTAGGCATCATAATTTGATAGAAATTGAGACCAAATAGATGGGGCACCGCCATTGAGAACGTTTCATCTACCATCGGCTTTGTGTCAGACGCGTCAGATGATTCCGAAGAAAGCGCCCGGGAGATAAAGCCGCTAGTGTACAGCGCAACTGCTATTCCATACACGTACCATGACAAAAACGACACGACTGCCGGGGTCCATCCCAATAGTTCATCAGGGGCATGCGACGGCATTCTGTGCAACACGTACTCTATCAACCGCACAAGTACTCCGCTATCGCCTGGGCTATCCTGAATGACATTGAGCATAGCTTTTGCCAACGCGTTACCGTAAACCATACACAGCCAGGTCCACGGCACAGGTTCCTTCAGTAGCAAAACGGCACAGGTAGCAAACGGCACAGGTTCCTTCAGTAGCAAACGGCACAGGTTCCTTCAGTAGCAAAACGGCACAGGTTCCTTCAGTAGCA
>JAMAJT010000046.1:0-24180 GCA_023628915.1 Trichomonascaceae sp. Y4102 | reverse complement strand
CTGGTGCTTCCACCGGTCTGGCTCGATCGGTCAACAATAGCCTGCCCGTCGTCAAACCACTCTTATCCTCGGTATAAAACGTGGTTTGTGGGGAGATGTCACAAGGCAGTATTTTCTGTCCTTCCTGGGCCTCCTCGATGCCCAAGAAAAGACCGGGCAATACTTGCAGAAACTGGCGGACGGTCTTAAGTCTCGACAACAGGCTTGTAGTCACCCGGCTCCTTTGTCCACGCAACGTAAAGCTCTCTTTCTTGGTTTGTTGTGCTTGGAGCGGAATCGCTTACCGGCATGAACTTCGCTATAGCGATCAGATGCTCAGCATTGTCAGCGTTTGCTTCTGCCTGATAGTTGACTTCCTCTATGGTCATCCAACGAAAACAGCCTACATGGAATCTTTTAGGGTTGTCGGCGAGCGGCACTTGCAATAAAGTTCCGCTGGGACCGGTGACACTGGTCGTTGTCGAGAACCCCGTGCCGGTACTAAAAACCCTTCCGTCCAATAGGGGGTTGGCATCTCCAGCTCGGTAAAGACAAAACCCCTTTTTGTCGTCGGTCTGTTTCAGGTAGTACGTGTAGTTCAGTCATGTTGGTGACAGTTTGAATGGTGTGAAGGGCCCAGCCAGGTTCGACTTTCATATCGAAGCGTCCAACCATTGGCCGGTAAACTGACTTTGAGCGGTCGACTTTGATGACCTCCATTTTGCCATGGACTATCACAAGGCACAAAACGTGCCCCCTCAGTGCATCCATCTGCAGAACCTGGTAACCGTATCCAACGCATTGAATGCTTTTCTGATTCATGGCACTCTTCTGTTGTGAAAGCTCCACAATGACATCTGCCGAATCGCGATAGGCTTTCACATCCCCATTTTTGTACCTTTCCGTAACGGTGCGCAGCATAACATCCAGACAAGCATTGTACGCTGGATTTCTGAATTTGGGGTGCTCTACCCACACGCGGTCTTGTCCTTCTCTGGGCGGCAGCATGTCGATGTAACTCGTGAACAACCTTGCCACTACGCCCTCGGTTGCCTCAGGATTCGTTGCAGGCATGAAAGTTGTGTTGACATATCTCACAAACTTATCGTTTCGCTGTCTATCGAGGAAACTGATTTGGCCCTTACGGTTGATGACACTCGGAAGACGATCGGAAAGGGCTGCTCTGGTTGTGTCATCGGGCATCTCATTTATAGTATCTCGGCACCAAGGTTGCTTGTTTTGTGCAAGACTCTTGCCGAACAGGCGCTCGATGATCTCAATTGCTCGGGCTATTGCCTTTCGAATGCACTTTTGACGGTCACAAGGATAATATCCGGAAATCTCAATGAAGATGCCGACTGTAAATTCGATCTCATTAAGCAATTTGACGATTTTGGTGTCAGTTGCATCCGACAGAATAAACTGGTTTGGGTTAGCATTGCTGTCCATACCGCTCATGATGTCGTCAAATAGGGCGCGCAACACACCAAGCTGTGTGTCGTCGAGCTGAGATAGGTGATCAATCAGTTTAGTCTTTGCTGACGATAAAGAGATTCCGTTCGATAATTGTGCAGAAGAAGGGAAAGACATTTGCATCAGCTCATTGCGTAGCTGCTGCTCATGCTGCTTCAGAAGCTGCTTATGGTGCTGAACAGTCTTTGTGCAATCGGACATAACCTGGAGTGACTCCCTCTTGGTTCTCTTGTAGTTGACATTAGGTGCGTTGTCAGTCGGGGATGGGGTCTCGCGTCGTCGTTTGTCCTCGTTTTCTGCTGCCTGATCAGTACCATGGATGTTCTGGCTGCTGGCGTTCGTAGTTTTCTCGCTACCGCGTAGGGTTTCTTGCTCGTTTCCCATTGTTTCAAGAATCTCGTAGTGATGACTACCTACTGAGCGTTGCACAATTCATATTATTCGGCGTTTATCAACGACTGCCGACAGCAATCTAACATGCGCCGCACAAAACGCGTCCTCAAGCCATCACGCAAACAACCGTCATTTTCTCGAATTCCAGGGCGATTGACACTTTCAAATTCGCAAAATCTACTATTTCTAACGCGTAGATCATGCGAGTTTTTTTTTTGCGAAATTCCATCAACAACTGGGCAAGTTGGCCGACCGCCGCCTTGACCCTCAATTTAGCTAGTAGCTAAGAGTGCATAAAAGGCGATAGCAAACAAGTACCCAGCTTGCCTCCACCTCCAACCATCATGTCTGAGAACGATGTTGTTATTGAGAGCTATGGCAAGCGCCACGTACTGGAGCGCAGCATTGTCGCCAAAAACAAGTATCTGGCAACCATCAACCCGCGCTCCGATGGAGTTATCGAGCTTCTATTCAGCGATCCTCTCGTTGGTGCCGCAGAGGTGGAACAGGCAGTATCCTATCTCCAGCGCGGGTCTGTGGATCCCAAGGAGAACAAGAGCAGCCTTCCTCATGCGGGAGGGATGATTGCCATTGCACGAGCTTTGGGGGTTCATGACTTGGAGCAGGAGTACATTTCCATTGTCAAGTCGTCGCTGACACCTCTCAACGCGGCCGAGACTTTGGCGTTCTTCTCCAACAAGAGTTTCGGCGGCACGTCGGTCACCATTTGCCAGGAGTCGTCGCAGTACCTCAAGTACCTGGGCACCGACATGATGTGGGATACCATTGCAGACCTGCCTAGTGAGGCGATCCGTGACATCATGGCCAGTGACGCGTTTTACGCCAAGGACGAGTACCACCGTGCACAGTTTCTTGCCACCATGTACGACATGGCGATTCGTCACGGCAACACGTCCATCATGGAGGATCTGCAGCACGTGCTCAACAACAGCGTGCACTATACCAACATGAGCCTCGACCACATTTACAAGCTGTCGTTGCTGCGTGATGTGTCGGAGCAGGCACCATTGATCAAGGCCGATGTGTTGCTCAAAGCGGTTACGTTCAAGTACAACAACAACTACCGCGAGAGCCTGCGTCTTGGATGGAAGCGCGGAGACGCCATGGTGCGCTACACCTGGTGGTCCGAGAGCGCCTTTGCTCTGGACGGACGTCTGCAGGATTTCCATCGCGTTGATCTCGCCGAGGCGTGTCCCGAACCTCCTCACAGCTTCGGATGCTTTGGCTTTCCCTGGTGCAAGAAGGTCCCTCATGGCGAGTTTGTGCACTTTAAGCGCCTCGAGGCACTGGCCAACTGTCAGCCGGGTCTTGAGGAGGACGCGCGCCACGAAACCGGTCAGCACTATGAATCTCTCGATTACCACCTGTACACACTGGGTGAGGAGACTTCGGGCTCCATTGGGTGGAAGGAGGCGCTCACCTTCGACAAGGCGAGCGTTGATAAGGTCGTTCTGACCTTGGATCCGCCGGTGCTTTCCGGTGGTCTTTATACCATTGGCCGCTGACCATTGTAATTTGAGCGCTGCTGTTGTATGGTGCTGCCAATGTTTATTTTTCCCCTTACGGGGCCCCTCATGTTTGACGTATTAATGGATTAATTTGTATTGTTGTGGTCGAGTGGTAGCGCTCGGCATTTTAGATGCGGCGACCCCTGGGTTTTGCCGACCCCACACAAATGGCCAGCATTATCGACGGAACTGCCATCGCCAAGGCGGTGCGCAGTGAGATCAAATCCGCCATTGAGCAGGAAAAGCAGAAAGACAGTTCTTTTCAACCATGCCTGACGATCATCCAGGTCGGTGGCCGACCCGACTCTTCCACCTATATCCGCATGAAGAAGAAGGCAGCGGCCGAATCTGGAGTGGAATGCCGTGTGTTGAATTTCCCCGAGACGATTAGCGAGGAGCAGCTTGTGTCTCACATTGAGAAGCAGAATGAGGACTCGAGCGTGAACGGAATCCTGGTGCAGTTGCCTCTCCCTGAGTCGATTGACGAGGCCCGCATCACCGACAGTGTTTTGCCCATCAAGGATGTTGATGGATTCTGTACCTACAATATGGGACAGCTCTCGAAGAAGAGTGGTAAGCCCGAGTTTGTGGCCTGTACGCCCAAGGGTGTCATGTACTTGCTGGAGAAGAGCGGTGTTGAGGTTGCAGGTAAGAAGGCTGTTGTGTTTGGACGGTCCGACATTGTGGGCACTCCGATTGCGAACCTTTTACGCAACGCCAATGCTACTGTGACTATTGTGCACTCTCAGTCCAAGGAAGTGCAGGATGTGATCAAGGACGCAGATATTGTTATTTGCGCTATAGGGAAGGCCAAGTACGTCAAGGGCGAGAATCTCAAGAAGGGATGTGTTCTTATCGACGTGGGCATTAACTACACCGAAATTGACGGCAAAAACAAGCTGGTGGGTGATGCGGACTACGACTCGTGCAAGGAGGTGGCGTCTCTGATCACTCCTGTTCCTGGTGGAGTGGGACCCATGACGGTGGCCATGCTGCTGCAGAACACATTTGACAGTGCGCTCAAGCAGCGTGACTCTAAGGTGCCGTTCAAGGCTCTCAGTCTGCCCAAGGACGAGCTTGAGGCTGAAGGCGGGTTCCCAAGCGACATTGCGATTTCGCGGGCTCAGATCCCCAAGCGTGCGTTCCGCATCTCTGAGGAGCTCGGACTCAAGCCGGGTGAGTTTGAGTCGTACGGACCATACAAGGGTAAGATCATGGCGGCCTCTGTGCTGAACCGATCTCAGGCGCGCCCCGATGGAAAGTTCATCTTGGTGACGGGAATCACGCCTACTCCGCTCGGCGAGGGCAAGAGTACTACGACTGTGGGACTTGCCAGCGCTCTTGGAGCCCACCTCAACAAGCCCACTATTGCTACGCTCCGCCAGCCGTCGATGGGACCTACGTTTGGAATCAAGGGCGGTGCTGCAGGAGGAGGGTACTCGCAGGTTGTTCCGATGGATGAGTTTAATCTGCACATTACTGGAGACATTCACGCCGTGGGCCAGGCGACGAACCTGCTTGCTGCCGCTATTGACGCGCGGCTGTTCCACGAGGCGACACAGTCTGACTCTGCTCTATGGAGACGGCTCACGGGCAAAAGCATTCCTGATTTTGTGAAGCGCCGCGCCGAGCGCCAGAATGTTGATCTTTCTGCGGTGATTGCTGACCCCAAGGCTAAACTTGAGGCTGCGGACCTCAAGAAGGTGGTACGCCTGGACTTCAACCCCGACACCATTACGTGGCGCCGCGTTGTAGACATCAACGACCGTTACCTCCGCGAGATCGAGGTGGGACTTGCGCCCTCTGAGAAGGGTATCACTCGCAAGACTGGGTTCGACGGTACTGTTGCGTCCGAGGTAATGGCTGCGCTGACACTTGCGTCGTCGCTCGCTGATCTGAGAGAGCGCCTGGGCCGCATCACC
Organism: Trichomonascaceae sp. Y4102; assembly: GCA_023628915.1. Taxonomy (NCBI): domain Eukaryota; kingdom Fungi; phylum Ascomycota; class Dipodascomycetes; order Dipodascales; family Trichomonascaceae; species Trichomonascaceae sp. Y4102. Next base: position 18,884 of record JAMAJT010000046.1, on the reverse strand, counting down.
GTGGCGTTCTCCAAGGACAACGAGCCTATTACGTGTGACGACATTGGATGTGCTGGAGCCATGACTGCTATTTTGCGAGATGCCATCAACCCGAACCTCATGCAGACGCTCGAGGGTGTGGCGGTGCTTGTGCACTGTGGTCCATTCGCCAACATTTCGATTGGATCGTCGTCTGTCATTGGGGACAAGACTGCTCTTAAGCTCGTGGGACAAGACGGATACGTTGTGACTGAGGCTGGATTCGACTTTACCATGGGCGGAGAGCGGTTCCTCAACATCAAATGTCGCTCGTCTGGTCTGCGTCCTGATGCCGTGGTCATTGTGGCCACTGTGCGTGCGCTCAAGCTCCATGGCGGTGCTCCCCCGGTGGTTGCTGGAGCCAAGTTGCCTGAAGAATACAAGACTGAGCACGTTGACCTTGTGCGCAAGGGCTGTGCCAATCTCGAGAAGCAGATTGAGAACGCGCGCAAGCACGGATTGTCGGTTGTTGTTGCTATCAACGCATTTGAGACGGACTCTCCTGCCGAGCACAAGGTCATTGAGGAGGCTGCGCTTGCTGCCGGGGCTGAGAAGGCTGTGGTGTGCACCCACTTTAGAGACGGAGGTGCTGGTGCCGTCGACCTTGCCAACGCCATTGTCGAGGTTGCCGAAAGCAAGACATCCAACTTTGAGCCTCTCTACTCGGTGGACCTGACTCTGGAGCAGAAACTCGAGACTATCTGCAAGGAGGTCTATGGAGCCGACGGCATTGAGATTCTTCCCAATGCTCAAGAGTCTCTGGACAGATACACCAAGGCGGGCTACGGTAACCTACCGGTGTGCATTGCCAAGACGCAGTATTCTCTTTCACATGACCCCAAGCTTTTGGGCCGACCCAGTGGGTTCAAGGTACCCATCAAGAACGTGCGCCTTGCTTCTGGTGCAGGCTACCTTTATGCGCTTGCTGGAGACATTGTGACCATGCCTGGACTGCCCACTCGCTGTGGATTCATGGACGTTGAAGTTGAAGCCGACGGCCAGGTCGAGGGTATGTTTTAGTATAGATCTATGATATATATTTTCAAATAGGCTAGTAGGTACTGCACGGTAAAGGTAAGGGTTCCCCACACCCCTGAGCGTGGGTTTATAACACTTGTTCCATCCTACTATTGTCAACGACAATGACAGGCTATTCTAGATTTTCAGGTGAGCCTGTCCCCAAGAAGGTCGAGTCCATCTACCTCAACCGACTTCCCAACTTTCTTTCAGATGGCCAGTACAAGGCACACAACCTCACCAAGTTCTACGATCTTGACAGAACCGACAGCACTGACCATGTGAAGCTGTCGGTATGGTCTGCTGAGGGCATGTCGCGCCCGCCGTTTGAGCAGGCTGTGAAGCAAACGTTCAAGCCCGCAAAGAAGGGCGACAAATTTGGCCCATCGTGGACAACCCACTGGTTCAAGGTGGAAATCAACTGCCCCAAGTCGTGGTCTGGAGTGTCCAAGGACAAGCCCATAGTACTGCACTGGGACTGCGAGAACGAGGGTATGGTGTTTAGCGAGGATGGCCGGGCTGTTGTTGGACTGAGTGGTGAGGAACGCCGAGAAGTCCGACTGGTTGGTTCCACCACTTTGTACATTGAGACATCGTGTAATGGTATGTTTGGTAACGGAGACCCCCGCGACAACATCCAGCCTCCGGACAACAACCGCTACTTTACTCTGCGCCATGCCGATCTCGTTTATCCCAACTGGGAGGCGCGTGCTCTGGCCATGGACTTTAGTGTGATTGCGGACTGTGCCCACAAGCTCGGCGAGAAGGGCTGGCAGAAACACAGAGCGCTCGAGGTTGCGTCAGAGATTATGGACGAGTTTGACGAGTTCGACGTGACCTCTATTGCTCGATGCCGCAAAATCGCCGAAAAGTTTCTCGCAAATGGTATCTCCCCGCAGTACATGGAGAACCGCAAAGCCAAGTCTGGGTCGAGAACCCTTACTGCCGTGGGACACTGCCACATTGATACGGCGTGGTTGTGGCCCTACGCTGAGACGCGCCGCAAGATTGCCCGTTCCTGGGCGTCGCAGCTAGACCTCATGGACCGGTACCCCGAGTACACGTTTGCGTGTTCGCAGGCAGTGCAGTTCCAGTGGCTCAAGGAAGACTATCCTGAGTTGTTTGGTCGAGTCAAAGCAGCAGTCAAGGAGGGCCGATTTATGCCCATTGGCGGGTCGTGGGTCGAGAGTGACATGAACCTGCCATCGGGAGAGAGTATCTGCCGCCAGTTTCTCTACGGCCAGAAGTTCTTCCAGGAAGAGTTTGGTGTGCAGTGCAAGACTTTCTGGCTGCCGGACACGTTTGGATACTCGGCTCAGCTTCCTCAGATTTGCCGGCTGGCTGGCATGGAGCGCTTTGTCACGCAGAAGCTCAGCTGGAACAACATCAACAACTTTCCGCACACCACATTCAACTGGGTGGCTCTAGACGGGTCGCAGGTGTTGTGTCACATGCCGCCGGGCGACACGTACAACTCCAACTGCCAGGTGAGCGAGCTGATGCTGTCCATCTCCAACAACAAGACCCGCGGAATCTCCGAGAAGGCGCTGCTGCTGTTTGGCTTTGGAGACGGCGGTGGTGGCCCCACGCAGGAAATGGTCGAGCGACTGCGTCGCTCAGCTGCTGCCGCCGACAAGGTTGGTGAGCTGCCGGCCGTGGCCACTGGAAACGTGGATACGTTCTTCGACAGTGTGCTGGAAGACACTCGTCAAGGCACGATGCTCCCCACATGGCGTGGAGAGCTGTACTTTGAATTCCATCGCGGAACCTACACTTCTCAGGCACAGACCAAGCTGAACAACCGCAAGTGCGAGATTCTTCTGCGTGACATTGAGATTGCTGCGGCCCTGACCGGAGATCACTCACACAAGGCTGAGATTGACGCTCTCTGGAAGGATGTTCTCCTGAACCAGTTCCACGATGTACTGCCTGGTTCGTCTATTGAGATGGTCTACGACGATGTTACCAAGATCTACGCCAACGTTCGCGACAAGGGATCCAAACTTCTTCACTCGCTGTTGGGCAGCGATAAGGTCCCTGAGCAGGGCAACGTCGATGTTATGGAAGAAGTCATTGGCACTGGCCAGTACGACTTTATCAACACTGTGTTTGGTACCGATAGAACCGAGTTGGTCCCTGATAAAACCGGTGATTGGGTGCGTGTGCAGTTCGACTCTTCGTCTGTACTCAAAACCAACGTTTCCATCGTGAAAAATACCGGTGTCTCTCTGTCCAAGACGTCCACTGGTGTTGTTCTTGAAAATGAGCATCTCAAGGTGTCGTTGAGCGCCAAGGGCTCAGTGGAGTCTGTCTCCTTTGTGGACGGCTCGCGCGAGTACCTCAACTGCGGACCCATCCGCTATGTGCTCTACGAGGACCACCCTCTCAACTGGCAGGCTTGGGACACTGAAGTGTACCACTGGAACAAGCCCACATACCTTGGCGAGGAAGCTGTTACCGAATTTGAGTTTACCGCGGGTGAAGGAGCCGTTAAGACCGTCACGCTATCGCACAAGATCAGTGACAAGTCTTCCATCAAGACGGTCATTTCTCTTGGTACACAGCGAGAGACCCTTGAATTCTCCATGCATGTTGACTGGCACGAAGACTGCCGCTTCCTCAAGGTGGAGATTCCCACACAGCTGGTGAGTGACACAGCCTCGTACGACACAATGTTTGGCCGAGTGACCCGTCCCACCCACTACAACACATCGTGGGATGTGGCCAAGTTCGAGGTCAATTGCCACAAGTACGCAGACCTCTCTGAACACAACCGCGGACTGTCGGTTCTTAACGACTCCAAGTATGGTTTCTCGATTCATGGTGGCCGAATGACCCTCTCGCTGTTGAGATCTCCCAAGGCTCCTGATGCCAATGCAGATATGGGCCATCATTGTATAAGGTGGGCACTCTACGGCCATAACTCTGCATTTGGCGCTAGCACGGCCACTCTTGCCCACCAGTTCAACCATCCTCTTCTGCTGGCTACTAAGTCTACTGCCGAGAAGATGGACAAGGCATGGAAGGACATGGGGCTGCAAACTGACTGCAACAATGTCATTATTGACACTGTCAAGCCGTCCGAGGACGGCAAGGGTATCGTTGTCCGTGTATACGATGCTATTGGCGCTCAGTCCACCATCACGCACAATGGATCCGGCAAGTGGTACCGCACCGACATCCTCGAGAATACTCGCGACACTCTCGACACGACCGACACTCTACGTGCATTCGAGGTCGGCTCGTACTATGTTTCTTAATGTTCATGGTATATTCTATTATATTAGTTGTTGTCTCGTCTCTCATTAGTAGTAATAATAGTAGTAGTAGTAGTGTAGTCAAATGTGGAAGTACCACGTAAAGGCAGACATGAAGGTGGCGCTCAGCACTGGGATGGAAAGGTTGTCATCGCACACATCCACGGCCTCGGACGCAGCAGTTATGAGTCCCGCCGCAATTACCATCGTGTTAAGTGATACCTTGGACGTTTCGGGAGTCCAATAGATGGCTCCAGGAGCATTGTACTGGGCGTATGCAGGGATGAAGAATGAGTAGAGCAGCCATGCCGTGGCAGTACCCGTGACAAAAGCAGCAAAAGAGCCAGCAAAGCTCTTGGATTTTGTGATCTTAAATGTGTACTTTCCATACGCACGTCCTATCGTCGACGCAGCAGTGTCTGCCCATGAAAGTAGCAGAACCGCCAGCAGACAGATATCTTTAGGGAAGATGCAGAACACAAAGATAACTCCCACCAGGTAGTAAACGACGCCGTTGATCTGGTTCACCTCCTTTTCTCGCATCATGATGCCCATTATCTTGACGTATAATTGGTTGAATGCCGTGCTATTGAACCGCAGGTAATCTGCCCCGCCAACCATCAATAGGCCGGCAATAAGTGGAGGGTTGATCTGCGACACTTGATAGCCTTCTGTGTAGAGCCATAGCGTGATGAATCCAATAGATGAGTGGAAAATCTTGCGAGGCAGTTCGTGTTTATGTACAATCTTGCCAAACTTGACGTGTGACGGGATACGCAGTTGTGCCTCGGGCCGTTTGGCCTCTGTGTTGCCTGTTAGTGTTGTTGTGGGATTTTCCGCGGTAGATCTATCATTCTTGGTTACTGGGGCCAGCCTTTCAGTGCTACTATTCTTCGAGGGGTTGCTGCTGTTGTAAATTTCAGAGGTCGAGTCGTTCGAGCTATATCCACTTGAGCTGCTGACGGAAAAGTCATCTAGAAGGTCATCCATCACCTCGACAAACGCTCTTACTGCCGGAGCCTTGCCAAGGGAGGGTTCATCCAAAGGGTCTCGCTCAACAAAGTCCGACATGTATCCTTAGGAACTAGGTGGGGTCCAAACGCCCAACCTAAATAAACTGACTGACCACTTGCGGTTGCGGCGCAAAAGATTTTTTTTTTTCTTCTTGTCGTTAGCCGAGTATTTCTCACGAAGATTTTGCTGTGAAGTCAAAGAAAATTATTCTGGTTGTCGTATGTACCACGTCGGTTCTTATCTTTATCTTTATAGCGCGTGACTCTCAAGGGTCACGAAACCGGGTGGCTGGTCGTGGGGCGTCAGGGCATCATCATGCATATACCCCGCAATTATGTCTTGACGTTTGTCAATCTATTATTATATACATTAAACAATTTCAGGATTCGGTAGGCGCCGGAAACAAGCAACGTACTTGTCTCCTTTGTTACGGGCCACCTTCTTGCCCTCTTCGGTCTCAACTAGCATCTGCTGGACACACTCGTCTTTAGCCTCCCACTCCTTTGACAGCCGTTCGAAAAGAGGATGCTCTTCCAGATGCTTGACCATCCACTCATGCAAATCTAAAACATCGGTAATGGTATAGATGACTCCCTCGTCCTTAAGCGCGTATGCATACTCAGACACAAGGGTGCTGGTTACAATCCGTGCCTTGTGCTTCCGTTGCTTGAAATGCGGGTCCGGGAAACAGAAAAAGATCTTTTCGAGCTGCGCTTTGTCAAAGAAATTGGGGAAAAACTTCATGGCGTTGCCACGAAGCACAGCAATGTTCTGGTACGCCTGTTGTTCTTTGTTCTGTTGTCTCAATGCAATAATTCGGTCTTCAACGTACTCGGTGACTTGGACACGGATCTCCATGCCCAAAATGAGTTTCTGCGGGAACAATGGAGACAGCGCAACAAGTAGTCCGCCAAACCCACAACCAATGTCTGCAATCGTGGGGCGTGCTCCACCCAGTTCAGGGTGTTCCTTCAGCACAGGGTACAGACTCTGCCAGTCCATGTCTGCTGGCGACTGTGGATACTCGAGACTGTGATCCGAAAAGGGATTTGAATGGGCTCTCTGTCGGTAGAATCGCTTTTTGGGAAGCTTCACCTCGTTCTCACCACCCTGGTCTTGCTGCTCGCCTTGGGTTTCTGAAAACTGGATCTTCCGCCTTTTTTGTTGTTGCTTCTCTCTGTATTCTTGTCTCTTGTGCATCTTTGACGTTGAGCCAGCAGAGCTGGCGTCAACGGCGGCAGCGTTTTCGCTCATCTGCTTGTGTATGTGCGAGTGTGCGTGTGTGTAACGTGCAAAGTGAAATTTGAGCCGCGCACATCTCATCTAGTATTTCATCAACATAGATGTATTAGTAGTATTATGTAAATAAATCATCATGATCCACTTCAACGGCCTCCTCCATGCCTACAAAGGAGGTAAAATGCAAAGGACGGTGGACGTCGTCATAGAATGTTTTGGGAACGTCAACCTTGAGGTCATACTCCATGTCCGCGCGCCAACTCGCTCCCATGAACGTGTAGTTCCAGATATCGTCGTCAGGAACAAGGAAGCAGCCAACAATGCGGTCAGACAAGAGCATCTGACGCTGTGCTCCATAGCTCGTATTGTAGCCCACGGGATTAGGATTGGCCAGGTCTTCGTTTGTTGTGCCCCACTCAATTCCATCCGTAGTGGCTCCAAAAACATTGACGGTAACAGACCCTGGAGTATAGGCCACAGTAAACAGCGCGCTGGTCTCATCCCATTTCTGCTCGGCAATCATCTTGGCCTGGCGTGTCACGTCGTACGCAGACATGACATTGGACTCAAACGCCTGTGTGTGGATCCATCCGACCGGCACCAGACCTTTGAGCATGGGATTGGACTTAGTGTCGGGAATAGCAGAAGGGATCTGAACGCTCAGGTTGTTTCCTAGCTGCGGTACAAGTACAATGACCTTAATCTCGCGCACAAACTCATTGTCGGACGGCGCTTGGCCATATAGGAGCCCGGCAATCTGGATCTTGGTATCTCCAATCTTGGCAAATGCCTTGAGGATATTCTTGGGCATCACATACGTGATAATGTCCTCAGTGACCGGGCTTGCATCAGCAGAGACAAAGAGATGGTTGGCTTTGGCATTGAGACTGGACGTAGCAATGGCTCGACTACGCCAGTCATTCTTGGACAAGAACGACTGTTGTCCGTACGCACTGGTCGTAACCACCACCATTTCGTCGCCGTGAACGTTGCGCGTTGTTGTCGTAAGCGCTGTGAGCTGTGCTGACTGGTCCTTTTGTTGCTCAATCTCGGCAATCTCCTGGCGACGAGACGACGGCGCCTTGATCTCCTGACCCAGAATGACATCCCGGATCTCTTGCTGTGTAAGCGCGTTCACGTTGATGCTGTGCTTCTTGCCGTACTCTTCCAAGATAATCTCACTCAACTTGCCTTCCACACCCATCCACTGCTCGGGTGTCAGCGTTGGCCATAGGTGATGCTCCTCAGTGATAACCGACCTGCTTGGTCTCAAAGCAAGCTTTGCTCGGTCAGGCGCAACGTGAAGCGCCCGGAGAATCAAAATGAGTCGAGAAAACGCAATGCCCGGCGCAGTCTGGCCATTGACAAGCCAGTCGTCGTACATATTATACAGAACCATGCGTGATTCAGTGGCGCTCAGAATCTCGTCTGCGAGCTTTCCCACACGCATGGCTGCTTGGAACGGGAGTTCCAACTCAGAGGGTCGAATGCTGATATTTGGAAAGTCCGTCAGGTGGACCGACAACGGGTCTACGATACCCTTACGGGTGACAATCAGCTGCTTGGGTTGTTCTTCTCGAGGCAACCCTTTGATAACCTTGCCTACCTCCTCGGCTGTAATCCATTTTGCAAGCTGGCCCAGACGCTTTTGGCCAGCCCATGTGCTAGTATGAACCACCTTGAGGAATAGTTGACCTTGTTAGTAATTCTTTGGCAAATCGAAAAAAAAGAAAAAAAAAAAAAAGACTTACCCGTTTTGGGGTTCAGGATAAACACCGCTCCATTGATAGGTTTGGTGGTGAGGTTTCCTTCATAGGTTTTGTGTACAGTCACTCGGTAGACGCTGCTGTCGTCGACAAAGAAATAGGTATCCTTGCCAAACAACTCCGAATAGTTGGATGAGTTGAGGTACGCTTCTTGTGACTGGGATTGGTATAGTTGTAGAGCTTTACGAATTCGCTCTCTCAGGACATACAGAGCAGGATTGGCCTTCATGATCTTAGCCATCGCCTGCTGCATCAGCGGCTTGAGCCCAGGGAACCAGTTACCGTATGCGTCGTACATGTTGTAAGCCAGGTCAAATCCAACCATGAGACCATGGGGTGAAGGGTACTGGCTGATTCCGTCGGTGGTATAGTCGAGGAACTTGGCTCTAGTGTACCGAGAAATGTCGTGAGAGTCGTAGTCACCGTACCTCAGCTGCACATCGATCCAGAACTTGGCCGCCATAGCATGGGGGTCTTCATCTTCGCGGGAATCGTTCAGCAGTGACGGTCTGGATACAGGCCACCGCGAAGTGGGCTCGATCACGATATCTGCCGACGACGAGTTCATCTTGTACGACTTGCGCGGGTGGATGGCCTCTTTGGTGACAGAGTCAATTTGCAGAATCTGACTCTCACCGTCGAGCACTTGGCAGATATCAAACACAACGCTCTCATGGATCTTCTGCCACAGATGAGCACGGAAAATTTGGATGAGCGAAATCTTCAGCGTGGGAATCTTGCCATGCAGAAAAATACCAGTCAGGTCAAGCTGCACTAGGAAACCCACGTACACATTGGCTCGGTTGATGGTAGGCGACCACCACAGCGTGAATCGTCGGTTGGGGATCTGGTTGAGTCCCGACCGCTGGGCGTTGGTGAGTTTTTTGAACTTCATGGCGTCATCAAAACCCGCGCCTTTCTCCCAAAACAACCCCTCCCAGTTGTCAAAGCCTGTTCCTTTGAAGAGGGTATGCTCCAGAATCGTCTCAATACCGCCCAGGGCCTGGATCACATCTGTCCGGTAGGCGTTCAGATTCCACAGTTTGCCATCGTGCTTTTGCGACGTCCACCAAAAGGGATTGACCTTTGCTAACGAGTACTGTCGGAACATGTGCCTCACACGGTGGCCCTTGTCGTAGGCTAGAGTCTGACGATCCTTCTGGAACAGAGTGTTAATTCGCGGCAGTCCTCGGTTCCAGCTGTCCTCGAGGTCTTCCAACGTGAGTCGCCTATTCTGCTGCATCGCCTCGCGCCGCTTCATGGCATACTCTGTCCACACGCGTTGAGAGTCCTGGAACTCAGACTCCCACGACGTAAGGTACCGAAAGATATTGGGGATCAGCTGGTCGTCCTCGTTATTGCCCATTCCCGCTCTAAAGAACGCAACGCCAGTGTCAGTCTGCTTGGACCATCTCAAATCGGACGCCGGAATCAGGATATGCGATGCGCTCAGCATACCCAGACCACCCAGCTCCTTTGGCGTGTAGAAAACGGCAGGCGGAAATCGTGACGGCATTTTCGAGTTGAGACCAAGCTTGACCCGGGTTTGGATCTTGGTCTCGCATTTTACTAGCGTGTCCAAAAGCTCACCAGTCGCCACTGCCGCCTCTCTATAGTATGCAAACAGCGCAATGAGCGCAGTGTTCCACTTGTTTGCAACCTTGGTAAACGTGGTGGAGCCAGACGACATGAGAATCTGCCGAATGCGGTTCTCAAACGAACTAATGGCCTCGTCAGATACACGCAGGAACGCATACGCCGTCCGCTGCATCGACGCCTCGTCGACAAGATTCCATACAGAGTCGTTGATGGTGCTACTCTGGTGTTCGTCCGCCCGACACCGGGGGAGAATCCGCACCTCAAAACCTGCAAGCGAGAACAACAAATTGGGGTTGTGCTTCGAGTAGACCGATGCAAATGACTGATCCCAGTCGAGCGTTGTGATCGACGGCGGCAGCCGGTTCTGCATCAGCCAGAACACTGCTCTGCCCAGATTGACATCATGACGGATAAGCTTCATGCGGCAGTCTCGGGGCCAGCACTTTTTGTTGTTGTAGCCCACCACGTTCTCAAAGTTCGGGTCCGGGTTGTCGGCTAGAAACTCACGGACAAGGTCGTCGGCCACCTCGGCGTCGAACTGGAAGAACATGTACACCTGGTCAAGATACCGCATGTACAATTTGATTGGGTGGTTCGGGTTCTCCGTAACTTGTAGAAAGTCGTAAGGCTGCGCGGGCGGGCCTGCCAGCTCCATGGCTCTGTGATGATCAAGTAAAAGTAAATCGACCATCAGTCCGTAGTATTGCATCACAAACGAAGAAAACTGCAATCCCTTGACAAGACCATATTGGTTATCGTGAGCCATATCTTTGAATGCTATCGTGATGTTGTTCTTGGCGGTAATGTAGTTGGCCAGATTCGAGTCCATCACAAGCCCCAGCAGCCTGTTGAGAAGAGTAAAGTCAATCTTCTCGGCCAATTTTTGTAACGGGATCTGCAGTAGAACATTGGACTGGTCTTCGCTTGTGTCCCAGACATTGTTGAGGTTGTTGATTCCCTGGCACCACTTGTATACCAGCAGGGGTGGAACCTCAGTGTCGGAGGGCTTGACCCAATTAGGGAAGAGGTTGCGCGTCTCGGCTTCATACCATAGATACTGATCCAAGTATGCGTCGGTGATCTTCTCCAGCGCATCAATCTCATATACTGGCACAATGTGGCTGTAATAGTCCATCATCTCGAGCTTGGCCTCCTTGAACGACCGTTGTGTCAGAAGAAGTCGCTTAATACGGGACAGCGTCTCGTGAGGGTTATCAAACGCCTGCTCAATAAGAGCCAGTTCCTCACGCTGCGTCTGATTCAGCCGTGTTTTGATGCTGTACGACTCGCGCAAGCCCTCCAAAGCCAGAACTAGAATTTTGGTGTCGTGCTTGTAAGAAAGCGGCGGGAACGGAATAGGCGAAAAGTTGCGCGCCTCGAGCCATCTCGTCATATTGAGGTACACCGCGGCAGCCTCCTCAGGAGCAATGTACGGACCGTCCTTTGAGTAGTCCACTTGGCGCGCTTGCTCGTCCTTGAGCCAGAGCCTAGTCAGCCTGCCGAGATTCTTCTTTGCCACAGCCTTGTCGATATTGATGCCCCGCTGGATGCGTTCTCTATTTGTATGGGCCACAGATGTCCATCCCTCTGCTTTGGCCTTGACGTACCTCAGGATGATGGCTTCAACTGGAGGAGGCAAACCAGGAACTTTCCAGGGCACATTGGCTTTCCAGCAGCGCCACGCCTCGCTGAGATGTTGCAGAATAGTTTTGGCTTTGGCCTGACGAATGCCCTCGGGGATCATATCGAGAATGTCATTGAGCACCGACGAACGCAATTCGAGATCGTAGTACGACTCAACCCGCTGCTTGGTGATAGTCTTGGCCACAGCCTTCGACTGACGACCCTCAAACTGTCTGGCCAGTAGATTGCCCAGCCATCGTTCTAACAGAGGGATGATGCCTCTGAGGAAAAAGAGCCACACCCGCCACGCAGGTTGCCAGAATCCACACCCCGGACCCTTGCCGATATTGGTGTTGAATCGATAGTATACCAAATGCTTGAGGTCCTTGCAGGCGCGGATCTGGTGCATCACCTTGTACTTGTATCTGTAAATACCAGTGAGCTGACCCATGTGGTTCAAGGCATAGTACAGCCCGTCGGCAAGCTGAAACGCATCAATGTTACCCAGACGGAACTGAACGTGCGAGTCCACCACAAGCTTGACCATGCGCAAAATCTCGCGCATCAGGTGGAATGCATGGCCAAACCGAGACATCTTGCGCTCTTTGGTTGTGAGCGTCTTGATGGGCTTTAGGTTGAAGTTATAGTCTAGATGCAGGTACGTCAGGCCCTTGCGGTGGATCAGCAGGTTCAGCATGGTGTGGCCCTGCCTGCAGAGCTGCAAACCCGCCTCGACCCAGTCGATGTTGGTTTGCTGAAAGTATTTGGTTTTGCGGAGGGTTTTGAGCAGCGACAGCTTCTTCTTGGCGGCGGCTGGCCGCTCGTGCAGCGCGTTCAGCACATATGTCTTGATCAGTTTCTGGTGCGACACCCTCACCTTAACAGGCAAATCCCTAGAGGCCTTTTCCAGGTACCATGGCTTGACCAACGCCACGTCCTGTGCTCTCACCATGCGTCCTTCTGTCTCGTTGAATGGGTACTGAGCAAACAAAAGGCTGATGGCGCTCGACGTGTGTTCCGAGGCTAGTGGTTCGTCCTCATACGGAACGGGCACGTCCAGCTCAAAGTCCAGGTCATCACCATATATGAGCGCGGCGTCATCGAGCACAGGCTCCTTTAGCGGCAAAAGAGGATTGATCATGGCATCAACGTAGAAGGCCGGCAGGTCAGCGTTAATCTCCTTCTGAACAAGAACACTGAGAGGGTCCTGGTACTTTGCGTACTGAACCTTGCGCGGTCGCTGGTTGTACAAGTGGGGGTTAGCAACACACCACTCGGTTCGGATTGGTCTTCTATAGATGACGAGTTCAGGCGCGTTGAACTCGCCAAAATCCTCGTCTTCCTCGTCTTTGAACAGCGGCTCGAACTTGGGGCCGCCAGGAATGGCGACATTGAGTGCTTTCGCCGTCTCGAACTCCTCTTTGCGGAACAGAAACTTGGAGTTGTTGTTCTTGAAGTCGACTATTTGCGCAGTTTCGGGCACATTGTTGACTAGAGGTGTTGCAAGACGGTACAGTGTCGACATTTGCTTAGCGCTGAGTTTCCATTTCTTGTATGCGCTGCCCGGAACGTGCTTAGGGTCGTCTATCAGCGGTTTGTGATCATAGAACCATTCGTATACCTCGCTGTCCTCATCTTCGTCGAGATCAAGTCGAATTGCCTCTGGCGGCTCCGCGAGCTCCAAATTTTCAGACCAGTTGATTGGAGGCTCGTCGTCGTCAAACGGAGGAAACCTCATGCGTCGAAAGTGTCGTCGATGACGTTTCTCTCGTCTCATCGTAAGCCATGCGCTTGCCCACTGAGCTGTGTACACGGGCTCAATGACCCTGGGGCTTTCGTTGACAAAGGTCAGGGCTCCAGTGACATGGTACAGCACATTGACGTCACGAAACTGTTCCCACGGCTGGGGCATATTCTCCAAGAGCTTTAGAACCGCATGGGGCATGAACTTGAGGGCTCCCAGATACGACCGCTTATCGGTGGCGACGCGCTTAGTGGACAGATCTCCATGGTCCTTGATGATCTTGCGCAGGTGCTCGGGAGGCATATCTGGTTTGGCCGATTGCGTGGTTGTAGACACTTTGGACTTTGCTGTATCTCGGAACTTGCGTTTCTGTGTCGCCAGCCATTTGTTCTTTCTACCAGCCAGTAGTTGTGCGTGCGAGTCTTGTCTTGGTGGCTCTGGCCCAGAGTCTGTGCTCACTTTTTGTTTCTTGGTCGGGGGTCCTCCAGGTTGTTGAGGCGGAGGTGGCACATTCTTTTTTCTTTGTCCGGGTGTAGTAGTAGTAGTAGGAGGAGGAGGCGGCGGCGGCGGAGGTCCAGTCCTTCCTGACAAAGCCGAATATGGTCTTGGAGGTGGTTGAGGGATCCTAGATCTTGGTGGTGGTGGTGGTGGTGGTGTAGGCCTATTAGAACCTGGGGGACCGCGACCATTCACCCGTCCATTTTGAGCTGATTGTGAATTGGATGAATACGGTGGTGGTGGCGGAGGTGGCGGTGGCCTAGGCATGGATCCTCCTTCACCAAGAGTGTAGTTTTTCAGCCAAACTTTAAGCCGTACTTATATGGTGGTGGTGGTGATTTAAAATATATCACAATTCTTCGACTCCACTATATACACGCTCATCTAATGGTTCCATGTAGCATCCAGCCACAGATTAATCACTAACTAACCACCACCACGACGATAGTTAGCAACCAACCACTGCGGATCAACCGCTAACTAACGTCCAACTAACTAACTAACTAACTAACAACTGACATGCCGCTAACTATGGGCCAGCTTGCTGGCCTGTGCAGGAAACAATTTCTACTGTTTGAGCGGTCATGGTTCTGGACGTTTTTCCGAGCATTCCTGCTGCCAGTAGCATACATTGTGTTTATGGGAGAAGCCAAGCACTTTTTTGGTACCATACGCAGTGTACGGCGTATCGTCACCGTACGAGATCCGAAATCTAACAGATGTAGTGGAAAACGACCGGATTCTAGCATACTTCTCCGCAACAAACGGAGGTCTGACTCAAGATATGCGGGACATTATGGATAAGGCACTCGAGGGTATACCCCAGTCCCGAATACATGTCCTGGACGGACCAGACGGAATCCGATTCCTGTGCAAAGAGAACCTGAGAGGAGCCAACAAGTGCTATGGCGCAATTGAATGGAAGAGCATTGACACCACCAAGAAAATCTTCAACTACACACGTTACGAGGCAACTCGGGGCTTTCGTACATCAACGTGGACAACCACAAATCGTCCGCTGATATTTATGTCCTCCCACTGCAGCACGCAGTAAACCAGGCGATTCAGGCCATCTCAGGTTCCGACTCGAGAGTACTGCAAAGTAGCAAGCCCCAGAGTATGCCCTACACCAAGTACTCGAATGAGTACTACATGGCCAAGGTGAACCGAACGTACATGAAGACACTATACAATTGGATTGCACCAGCGTTTTTTTCTGGCAATGATTGGAGTGGTCTACCAACTGGCGGGAGTCACCGCACATGAACAAGAGTACGGCTTGGCAACTTTACTGTCAAGTATGGGCACCAAAACACTAGCGCGCTTTGTGTCGTACTTTCTGTCGTTTTCGACGGTTTACTTTCCGGACTGGGTGATTTAGCGGTGGCCATGAGCCAGGAGCTGTACATGGCGACCAACCCTGGGATTATTATTTTCTACCACATTCTGTCTGGGTTCTCCATGGTGTCGTGGTCCATTTTCCTCGGGGTCTTCTTCCCAGCCGCGCAACCAGCAGGCATTGTAGCGTCAGGAGTGTCTGTGTTTCATGACCACTGTACAGACCAGAATCCCCGACACTGGCGGTTCACGCGCTCTCGTTTCTGTGCCCGCCATGCAACTACTCGTACTTTATTTCGACAACCTCGCGGTACCAGTGCAACAGTGTAGCTACGAACATGATCAAGAAGGCGCCAGGAACCAACACGCTGCTGATTGTAGTCTCATGAGCGGATGAGATCTCCGATACTACCTCTGGCGGTACACCTTGTCCGAAGATGCAATTAAAGTCATCATTGGCGAAAGAGCATGTGCCGTCGAGTATGGCACAGCCTTGTCCACCGAGACGTGAAACCATACAACATTCTATTGGACGATCGTGAGCGCGCACATTTGTGTGACTGTTACATTGCTGCTCGACTAATCTGCGAAGAGCCTCTGCTCAATGGAGTGTCGGGGACGTTCAACTATCTTGCACCTGAGATGCAAGCAAAGTGCAAGTACGGAGAACAAGTTGACTGGTGGGGTTGTAATGTATGAGAGCGTATACGGCCGAGTGCCATTCCGAGGAAAATCGCGACAGGAAATGGTGTACGAGATTGGGCGAGGAGCACAATACCCAACGACTTCTAATCCGCCTGTAAGCGTTGAAGTAGTCATGGCCCTGACATCATTCCTCATGGTTCTACCAAGCGCGAGGATCCGTACTTGCGACGACATCTTCCGGCTCGAGTTTTTCAGGACCTGTCCCGAGAGCAACTAGAGAAGGACTACCTTGAAGGCAGTGGGGTTCCGGGCTGCGGGTGTGCTTGCATACCACTATGGGACTCAAGTAAATGCAGTAATGGCGATGCGACCTGATCTGGAGCACTGGGACTCAAAAGCCAGTGCTGAACAGTACATTGTGAGAGGGGTGCGTCAAGGAACATCTGCCCTGCTTTCGCGTCTAATGCAAGGGCTGAGGGACGTGGGCTCGAAATTGCCGAAATAATTGCAAAGAAAGATGGTAATGGTGATTATGGGTCGTCGACCATTGCCGATGGCGAGAATGACGATGGAACTGGCATGTCGCCTACCCTTGGCCATAATAACAACAACATAGGGAACCTCAAAGAACTCAAGATAAATTGCCCCGAGTTCCGGGCCTTTATTACGCGGCACGAGTATTTCAACAACGCTCCAGATAGTCTGAGTCAAAACATGCTGTACAGCCAGGCCGCCCGCAAGTGGCCAGCCAACGCACGCTCCAATGGTAGCAGATTCTTTAGTACCAACTTTGGGTCCGGTACTGGCAGCAGTAGGTCTAGCTCGTTGAGTAAAACAGGGTCCAATAGTACCACCGATGTCACGAGCTGCTCAAGCACAGCGTCAGATGCTTGCGATTGCGGAGGTAATGATGCTAATAAGAGTGGCCAGCAGCTTCCTCGAGGTATCATTGCAATTCGGCGCGCTGCCGGTGTCTTATGCAAAATTAGACGTTAATAAGCAGAAATTTAACCAATGTCTCTCCAATCAGCGAGCACGACGCAAACCCAAGGGCAAGCAACTGGATCCGAGCCAGACTCGCTCGAAGCTGCCACATGTCTTTGTAGTCCTTGCATCTGTGATATGCTGGGATTTGAGCGTCACCAGGGAGATTAAGTTTATATGCCTGTAGGCTGCATTTCCTCACTTGAACCAGCGACCAATGGCTACGGCTGAGGCAGATGCAGACGCAGACAACAAGCATTACAATAGTCAACCCAGAACCGTTATGACCATGAAAAAGCAAGCACAATGCTTGCAAGGTTCTGAGGTGGTATCGATTCTCCCATCCGATATGCTGCGTCCACAAGGGACCGAGGGCGAGCTGGAGCCAACGTGGGGAGCCGCTCAAGCCCTGAATCCATCTATTACCTAAGCCCTTCACATGGTGACTGGAGGTGGAGGTAAGCTGCGTACTTGTCGCTATCGCCATTTATGCACTCTTAGCTACTAGCTAAATTGAGGTTCAAGGCGGCGGTCGGCCAACTTGCCCAGTTGTTGATGGAATTTCGCAAAAAAAAAACTCGCATGATCTACGCGTTAGAAATAGTAGATTTTGCGAATTTGAAAGTGTCAATCGCCCTGGAATTCGAGAAAATGACGGTTGTTTGCGTGATGGCTTGAGGACGCGTTTTGTGCGGCGCATGTTAGATTGCTGTCGGCAGTCGTTGATAAACGCCGAATAATATGAATTGTGCAACGCTCAGTAGGTAGTCATCACTACGAGATTCTTGAAACAATGGGAAACGAGCAAGAAACCCTACGCGGTAGCGAGAAAACTACGAACGCCAGCAGCCAGAACATCCATGGTACTGATCAGGCAGCAGAAAACGAGGACAAACGACGACGCGAGGCCCCATCCCCGACTGACAACGCACCTAATGTCAACTACAAGAGAACCAAGAGGGAGTCACTCCAGGTTATGTCCGATTGCACAAAGACTGTTCAGCACCATAAGCAGCTTCTGAAGCAGCATGAGCAGCAGCTACGCAATGAGCTGATGCAAATGTCTTTCCCTTCTTCTGCACAATTATCGAACGGAATCTCTTTATCGTCAGCAAAGACTAAACTGATTGATCACCTATCTCAGCTCGACGACACACAGCTTGGTGTGTTGCGCGCCCTATTTGACGACATCATGAGCGGTATGGACAGCAATGCTAACCCAAACCAGTTTATTCTGTCGGATGCAACTGACACCAAAATCGTCAAATTGCTTAATGAGATCGAATTTACAGTCGGCATCTTCATTGAGATTTCCGGCTATTATCCTTGTGACCGTCAAAAGAGCATTCGAAAGGCAATAACCCGGGCGATTGAGATCATCGAGCGCTTGTTCGGCAAGAGTCTTGCACAAAACAAGCAACCTTGGTGCCGAGATAGTATGAATGAGATGCCCGATGACACAACCAGAGCAGCCCTTTCCGATCGTCTTGCTAGAGTCATCAACAGTAAGGGCCAAATCAGTTTCCTCGATAGCCAGCGAAACGATAAGCTTGTGAAATATGTCAACACAATTTTCATGCCTGCAACGAATCCTGAGGCAACCGAGGACGTAGTGGCAAGGGTGTTCACGAGATACATCGACATGCTGCCGCCCAGAGAAGGACAAGACCGCGTGTGGGTAAAGCACCCCAAATTCAGAAATACAGCGTACAATGCTTGTCTGGATGTTATGCTGCGCACCGTTACGAAAAGGTACGAAAATGGGGTTGTGGAAGTCTATCGCGATTCGGCAGATGTCATTGTGGAGCTTTCACAACAGAAGAGTGCCATGAATCAGAAAAGTATTCAATGCGTTGGATACGGTTACCAGGTTCTGCAGATGGATGCACTGAGGGGGCACGTTTTGTGCCTTATGATAGTCCATGGCAAAATGGAGGTCATCAAAGTCGACCGCTCAAAGTCAGTTTACCGGCCAGTGGTTGAACGCTTCGATATGAAAGTCGAACCTGGCTGGGCCCTTCACACCATTCAAACTGTCACCAACATGACTGAACTGCAGCACGGTTACACGTACTACCTGAAACAGACCGACGACAAAAAGGGGTTTTGTCTTTACCGAGCTGGAGATGCCAACCCCCTATT
>JAMAJT010000045.1:0-24218 GCA_023628915.1 Trichomonascaceae sp. Y4102 | reverse complement strand
TGTCTATTTTGTAGCCGAAGAATTTCTCGTCGTCATTTACTGCGATAGAGATATTGAATGCATCCAAGTCGACGGACATCCAATCGCTGCCTGATCTTGCGGTTCTGATTATATCGGACATCGCGTTTTACGTTTACTTCTAACAGTCAAGCCGTATATATATCGCTTCATAGAGTTACCAGTACCTCCAGCCCCCCAAACATAGTTACCACCTTCCCAGACCGGCGGTAGGACTTTTCAAGTGACAGTTAAGCCGCGCTAAACCAACAAGAGCATTGGCTAGGTCAGGGATGATAGCTGAAACCATTTATATTTACCGTGCTATTCACGGAGCCTTTCCACAAGCGTTTATTCTTCGCCCCAGAACGTATTGCTCGAGATTAAGACTCCATATTGTACCGCAATCGCGGACTTGTCCCACGGCAAAGCAAACTCGAGAAAGGGTCAACTGCTCGACAAAAGCCAGAGGATGATGATGACGATGGTGACGCATCCGAGGACGAAGAGGCATAGCTTTAAATTTGCATTTAACCTAATATATTGAGATGATAATGATAATGATAATGATAAGATTAGACTCTGCGATGATGCGGGATGTGCACTCGGTGACCTCGACCACCAGCACGGCGAGGCGTGCCGCTGAGAGTGGGAAATGGCTCCTCTTCACCAGCTCTAGGTCCCGAAGTGTAGTAAAGCTTGGGTCTGTAGGCAGGCTCTTCGTTCATCACGATGGAGTCGCGGAACTTGGCAATGAGAGCATCTTTGCCTTGACTGGTTAGTAATTG
The DNA here is from genome assembly GCA_023628915.1 of Trichomonascaceae sp. Y4102. NCBI lineage: Eukaryota > Fungi > Ascomycota > Dipodascomycetes > Dipodascales > Trichomonascaceae > Trichomonascaceae sp. Y4102. Next base: position 23,433 of record JAMAJT010000045.1, on the reverse strand, counting down.
AACAAGTAAACGAAAGCAGCAAATCTTTTCGCAGTTGACACTTGCATGTTGGCATAACACAGGTCGCAGACCTTGTCGGAGTTGAACTCTTCCCATTTGGTGCCAGCACGAGTGTTGGCAAGGGGAATGATATGCTTGGGGTTAGTGAAGTTAATAAACGCGTAGCCCACGTTACACTTGTTAACAAAGTCGATGCGAAGATACAGGAAGTCGTAGGTGTGAGCGTTGGTAACATCGAGATACTCCTTGAGCGCAACCTGATCGATCTTGTTGGGAATGTTGCGGAGCATGATGGTTGTGCGCTTGTCCTGGCCATTTGAAATTTTATGGATATTGATTGAATTGAGCGAGGCGGGTCCGCGGGTCACAATGCCTTTCTCGGCGTCACCCCAGTTTGCCTGATTTGCACCTCTGGGAATCAGTGGGTCGACAGCTCCCATACGGGAAGTTGCGTTAGAGGCAGGCTGTGTGCGACCGCGCGAAGGAGCATTGGCGTTGGAAATCGAGTGGCGCTCAAACGATCCTCTGTCACCGGGTGCAGCAGGTGTTGGAGATAAGTCAGCTTCGGTCGAAACCGATCGGCGGGGACCCGCGAGAGCAGAAGCTGCGACGGAGGCATACGAGGGCCCACTCGCGCTTGACTTTGCATTAGTCATTGTGGCTGTTGCTGGAGACGGGGTGGCCGAGATGGACTTATCCACGTGGCCAGTGTAAGATCGATTGGCAGATCTTAGGGTGGTCACGTCGGTGAAGTTACGACCCTGATATTTAGCCAGAGGCGAATACGAAATCGGGGTCATGGGGGACGACAGAACTTTCCCAGGCGATGCGCCCGACCTATTGGGCAAGGCAGATCCTTGCTGCACAGGCCAGTTATTATATGGCTGAAGCTGAAATTCATAACCGGCCAAGTCGTAGGTACCAAATGTGTATCTGGCGTTCTTCAGAGAATTGATCTCAAAGACAACCAGAATACATGTGGTGTTGCCATCGCTGAAGTACAGCTCGTAGCCCTGCAGGTCTCCAAATCCCGTGAAGAAATCAAAGATCAATGACAGGTTGGCATCGATCACATTGGTGGGCATCGAAGTTTTGGCAATCACGGTCATGATATCAAACGCCCAGTCCGCGACAAACTTCATGCGGGATGACGAGCACCCAGCCGCCACAAGATGCTGGTAGATGGCGTCGTAGGCCAGATGGGCATTCCAAATGTGCTTGAAAGAAAAGGCAATGTAGCTGGGACGCTTGTCAGTGACCGAGTCGACCTTACCCGCAATATTAGCCAGCTCAATTGCAGCATCTGCATGGACACCGTCGATGTTGGTAACAGCAGCCTGACGGGTTTCCAGGGTTGGGGCAGGCTGTGTGCCAAGATCCGGCTGCTGAGCAGCCGAGCTCGGACTAAACACGCTGGTTGAGAAGTAGCGGCGATGGGTCACGGGAGTGACCGCGCCATAAGAAATAGGCTTGGAGAATGCGAGCGAGTCCATCTCCGGTGCATCAGCCTTGGAACGAGCTTGTTAGTGATCAATGCTATCGGTTAAGAGCAATTGGCTGAATCAGCAGTTGGCGACTTACAAGGAGAATCTGTATAGTGGTGAGAGCTTTGGTTAGTTGAAGCAGACGCGTTATATCCATCGGGAGAATAAGTGGGCGTTACAATACAAGACGAGTCAATGGGAGCGTTTTGTCCCGGCGAGGGCACCAGGTGAACTGGGTTCTCGCTCTTGCTTGACAAATGGCCTCCCTGACGCTTGCCCCAGATGGATTGAAACAACGACATTGTTTTCGCGCCAGACGCTAGTGGCGTGGTGAACGAAGTAAACAATTGTTTGGGTGGACTCAATATATCGTGCGGCGCTCTTTGCGAAGCCTCCGGACCTGGAAATTTAGGCGAGCCCAGCACACGCTTTGGTAATCAACTTCAACATGTGGAGACAGATCAGCCAGGGACTCAGACGACCAGCTTTGGTGGCCAAACCCGTTGCTAACTTTCCTTTGCTCGCAAGAACAGCTTTCATCCGCTCACTGTACATCCAAACTTCGACTACACCTAATGACGATGCTCTCAAGTTTCTCCCTTCGCAGGATGTGCTAGGACAGGGTAAAGGCACTGTTGAATTCCTCTCGGGAAGAGAAGCACATAGCTCACCGTTGGCTCGCAAGCTCTTTGCAGTCGACGGTGTCCGATCTGTGATGTTTGGTTCTGATTTCATTACCGTCAGTAAGGACTCTGAGTCACCTTGGACAGTATTGAAACCAGAGATCTTCTCTCTGTTGACGGAGCATTTCTCTTCCGGCATGCCTGTCGTTACAGAAGGAACTGAGGCTGCGTCGGACACGGCCGCACATGAGGATGACACAGAAGTGGTGAGTATGATCAAGGAGATCATCGACACTAGAGTTCGACCTGCCATTCAAGAAGATGGAGGTGACATCGAGTACAAGGGATTTACCGATGATGGTGTCGTCCAGCTCAAATTGCGTGGAGCCTGCAGGTCCTGCGAAAGCTCTTCTGTCACTCTCAAAAACGGCATTGAAGCTATGCTGATGCACTATGTCGAGGAGGTGACCGGCGTCGAGCAAGTTTTGGATCCTGAGGAGGAAATTTCGCTCCAGGAATTTGCGAAGCTCGAGCAAAGACTAAAGGACGCAAAGTCTAATGACGAAACAGCCCCATCTCTTTGAAGAGTGATAACGACGACAATCTAACTTGCTTAAATGTATATATGTACTCTTTTTTATTCTTTCAACTGTCAAGATGTTGGAATGGAATAGAGAAGGGGATCTAGGATAAGCTCCTTTTCCAGTTCCTTGTGCTTTGACCAGATCGTGCTGTCGGTTAAGCAGGCATATTGACTCCCTTATTATAATACATTTATCCATCTATTTTAGCTTTACAAAGTCCTGGTAAGCTTCGTACGCCTGCTGGATTCGGCGCTGAAGTTTGGGAAGATCCTCGACCCATTTGAGCAGATCGGCCTTGTCCTGCTCCAGAAGCATACCTGTGATTTTAGATGCAACCTCGCTATTCTTGTTCACCGAAGGATTATCGAGAACATGAGGGTAGATTGCCTCACCCAAAATCGATTTCTCAGCAGCACTATCTGCAGCAGACGCCATCGCGGCGGTCAGCGAAGAGCCACTCAAAACTTGCTTGGCCAGCTTATGGTTTCGTTGAGAGCTGAAGCGACCGTTGCGTGGTGATGAAGAACGAGACACCGGAGAGGTCGCTCCTGACTGTGATCCTGAAGGCATTGGGCTTTGGCTACTTTCACTTATGCCAGGATTCATCTCAGTGCTTCTCATCATTGATGGAGAAAACCCATTTGGTGGTATAGGGCGTTGTTGTTGTTGTTGCTGTTGTTCTCGGGGCGACCCTGGCGGCGGTAGAGCCGAAGCCAGCGGCATCATGTTCCAGGCACCTGGACCATACATGACGGCATTTGGTGAAGGGGGAGGATAGTAATAAGGCATCGGGCTCATAAGCGGTGAGACATAGTATCCAGCGGCAGCAGCGGCAGCAGCAGCAGCTGCTGCTGCTGCTGCCGCGGAGCCACCTCGAATAGGAGTTTGGTTCTGGCTCAAAGGAGGGGACATAATAGAAAGTCCCGGAGACATACCAGGCACAGGCAGACCACCAAGATAGGGTGACATGCCCGCACTCATATTAGGGCTAGATGCTCCTGAAAACCCGCCTATCCCTGGAAGAGGAGTACCTCGGTAGTTATTCTTATTTCGACGCTGAGCTGGCGTTACAATAAGCTGTTGACCCTCAACCTCGACGTCGTTCATTTGCTCGAGTGCCCGCGTGGCTTCCTCAGAAGTGGAGAAACACACGAATCCAAAACCTCTCGAGTGGCCGGTAGTGACGTCTGTCATGATCTTAGTACTGACCACAGTGCCAAACGGACTGAATAGTTCTTGGAGTTTCACCTCATTGATGGACTGAGCGAGGTTCTTGACATACAGGTTGACTCCCTCCTGTTGCTGTTTTTCTAATTGCTGATCACGATCTGACCGCCTTTGCGCCTGTGTGACGATGAGAATTCGCCCGTAAAGCCGGAGATCTTCTTTCTCCTCAGCATCCGGCTCAGACTCAGAAGGCTGCTGCTGCTCTTGTTGTTGCTTGGCGAATTCTTCGAAGCGCGCCAAAGCAAACGTGGCAGCTTCGTGGGTCTTGAACTTGACAAATGCAAAACCTTTGGGCCTGCCAATGGGATCACGAGACAATGATACAGAGTCGAGCTCACCAAACTTCTCAAAAAGGTCATAAACGTCAGTGTCACTAGCGCTGGTGTCCACATTCTTGACGAAAAGTGTGGTGAAGTTGTGTTTGAGCTCTTGGAAAAGCTGATTCCGTTCCCATTTGTGCATATGGTGACAGACAAAAACCTTTCTGTCGTTGATCAGGATACCATTAAGCTTTGCAATAGCACTGTCAGCAGCGGACTTTTCGGTGAACGAAATGTACCCAAAACCCCGCGAGAACCCATATTCGTTCATTGTGATCTTACACGACACAATTGTGCCAAAATTAGAAAACATGTTGTAAAGCATGGGAGACGTAATGGTAGGGTCGAGATTCTTGATGAAGATGCTGGCATCGTTGTTATTGTTGTAATAGCTGCTGGTATGCGGGTCCTGTCCCGCGGCAGAAGCGTCACCATGCTGGGTCCCACTCATTTCATAGCTATGGAGGCGTGAGCGCGACGGGACCGATGCCTGGTTCGATCTATCTTCTTCTCTTTCGCTGTCTCGGTGTTGCTGATACATCTGACGATCCTTCTTGTGATGAAACTGGGCCACGCGACAGAGACGATTGAGTAGAATTTTGGGCGAAGGGTCGGCAAGAGCAGCCTTGGCCGACTCAAGCTTTGAGAAGTTCACGTACGCATATCCCAATGAACGGCGCGTGAGCTGATCCTTGATAACGCGAATAGACTTTATATGTCCGTATTGACTGAATGCGCTGAAGAGATGCGCTTCAGTCGTGTTTGGGTCAAGTTCGCTCACGTATAGGGTGCATTCAGGAGGGAGCAATACCCGAGGGGATGGACGGCCATTGCGCTGGGTACTACTGGGCTGGCTTGACGGAGATCTCACATTGTCTAGTGAGCTTTCCTTTTGTGGGGTCGTATAATTCTCATTCCAATGTGAGTTTGTCGAGTCCGGGGTTTTCGTGCTGCCACCACTCTGAGACACGACACTCGAGTCAACCACGACCGGTGCGGTCGAGCTTGTGGTGCTGGGAGCTGCTGAAATATCTGACATTGAGCCACGGGAAAGCAGATCAAAGATGAAATTTGACGCTCCAAGAGTCTATATGAGCCCTGGTGTTGAAATGGGCGGCCAAGCTTGTTCACAGCGGTGCTCTTGCTTGGATAATGTCTCGGTTATGAGTGAGTTGCGATGGTGTGTGCGGTGGTGACCTGGGCCAGACCACTGGTGGTTGTGGACGTTTACCCACCACAGCCGAACAAGCTGTATGCACATGCGGCCTGCGCGGCGTTACACACTCACACTTAGCTTTGTTCCATACCTGCCCAGAATAGCTGAGATCTGGATCGGTGGCATCGGGTCCTTGGACGGGGAAAGTCGGCAAGAATGTGACCTCTTGATTTCGAATTAATATAATTCTATACGGTGCTAAAATCGATTTATTTGGGACAAAGCCAAATCTACCTCTCAAGTCTTGACTGACAGGGAGATTGTCTCAGAACCTGGAAAAGTTTCTATTCAATATATGCACGGGTCGCGCATGGTTTGAGATTTTGCCTAGTCTGTTGTCGATGTCAACGCAGGAGTCTGGGCTATTGAGGATGTCGGCCGGGGCAAAAAAATAAGCGACAGATCAAACAAGGGTAGCTCCGCATGACAATAAGATCACCTTGCTAGGTCGGAGTACGCCTCGCGCGCCGAAGCATAGCCCAAGTCACACATGCATTCATATGTATGATGGATATCTCAAAGTGGCCCCTTCTCAGGGGTACTGTGGTGGGTAGGGTGCCTCTCGAGGGTTGGGGTGGACTACTTTATTTTTGGAATCACTTGGTCCAAGAGGCACACTGGCCAAAGACTAGACGAGAAAGAATCGCATCACCCGCAATGCCAGTTTCCTCGTATAATTTCATGCTACCAATGCTGTTAGCTGGAGTCCGCTCGCGTGCGGCATTGTTGCCAATCACGCGGCCAATCTTGACTCGAAGTTTTGCCAAGTCGAAATACACACCTGTCGACCCAACCAAGGATGGAGACACAATTAGCGCTTTGAAGACCGACGGTTGGCAACTACAGGGCCCTGAGAACAAGCTGTGCAAGTCGTACGAATTCTCAGGCTTCCGCAGCGCTTGGGCGTTCCTGACCGAGGTTGCGATGCACTCCCACCTCAAGGGCCACCACCCTCGCATTGTCAACTTGTACAACCATGTTGAGCTGTCGCTCTATACAGATGATATTCGATCTATCAGCCAGCATGACCTTCAGATGGCGCGCAAATTCGATGACTTCGCCAAAAAGTATACCTGACAAACGTGTATGTATTGTAATTTTTCGCTTGGTCTCGCTTGACAACATCAACCTAGGGTTGGACCCTACTGGCGTGCTGGTCGGAATCGTCACATTTTGCCCACCTTCACGAAACACTACATTCTCCTTCTAATGGAAGCAGCCAGCAGGCTAATCGAGACGACCTGCTAACGCAACATCACGCCAAGATCCAATTGAACCTTAAGCCGGCTTAAGAAGGTCGTGCACCAATGATCTCAGCAATATTCTTCCTCGACAACAAGGGCCAGCCCCTGTTACACAGAAACTACCGTGGTGACGTGCCACTATCCGCCATAGAGGCATTCCCAACGCTAATTGCCGAGACTCAGCGGCCATGTATCAGTCACGATGGGGTCAATTACATGTTCATCTTTCACAATAACATTTACGTGGTTGCTTTGAGCACCGTCAACAGTGATGCCATGCAGACACTGTATTTCCTGCAACAGCTAATTGCGACACTCGAAGAGTACTTTACGACGCTTGCAGAGGAGAGCATTCGCGATAATTTCGTTGTAATCTACGAACTGTTGGATGAAACAATGGACTTTGGCAACCCACAGATCACCGACGCGAAGATTTTGCAGGAGTACATCACACAGGAGACTCATGCATTAGACCCGCGCAGCTCCAACGTTGTCACAAATGCAGTTTCCTGGCGACCATCTGGTATCTTTTACAAAAAGAACGAGCTCTTCCTCGACGTTATAGAGTCCCTGGAAATGGTTATTGAGCCCGATGGAACAGTTATCAGATGTCAGACGACAGGCAAGGTCAATGTCAATGCATACTTATCGGGCATGCCCAACCTCAAACTTGGCTTGAACGACGCTGCGCGCGTAGTCACAAACTCTGATACTACAACTAAACGAAAGAAGCACGGTAAGAACGTTGAGATTGAGGACGTCAAGTTCCACCAGTGCGTGGAGTTGGACCAATTTGAAAAGGACCGCACGATTCAGTTCATTCCGCCAGATGGAAAATTCGAACTAATGAGTTACCGCATTACCAACTCTGACAAAATCAAGCCCCTGTTCCTCGTAGATTCGAGCGTTGATGTTCGAGAACATAGCCGAGTTCTCATCCACGCCAAGATCAAAAGTCAATACAGAAAGAAGTCCGTTGCATCGTTTGTCGAGGTGCGCATACCTGTGCCTCCAGATGCAGACACACCTCGCTTCAAGACGGCTCATGGGACTGTCGTCTATGCTCCTGAGCATAATGCAATCATCTGGAAAATCAAAGAGTTTGGTGGAGGTAAAGAGTACTCCATGTCAGCCCAGCTACAGCTGTCATCGATCGACGAATCCTCCGAGTCCGACTGGAGGACCTCTGTGCCAGTTGCGACCCAAAGGAACTCGCAGAGTAGAGCAGTTCAGGTTAAATTTGAGATTCCATACCTGGCCGTTTCAGGCATGCAAGTGAGGTATCTCAAGGTGACTGAACCGACCCTCAAGTACCAGAGCCTGCCGTGGGTGAGGTATCTCACACAGAGCGGCCAAGAGTACACCGTGCGCGCTGCAGCTAGCTAATCTAACATAGAAATTTGCATCAAGTGACTATTTTATATACAGCCTGAGAGAATCAACTAGCTTTTGCTTGTGGGCCACGATCTTCTGCTGGTCCAGTACTCTGTGCTCGTAACGCAACCACAAGTCGTCTTCGCTCTTTGTGATTGCTGTGCGAGCGTTCTGCGTGACCAAAGCTTTGAAGGCTGCCAGGGCTTGTGTCCACTGCTTCTGTATTCTTGCAAATCCAACCACCACCCCAAGACCCATAAGCGAGCCCATTGCGTAGAGAGAATATCCGTAGAAGTAGAAGCCCAGGAAAGGAATAAATAGAAATGGCATTTGGAGCAAAAGAAGGTTGGTTGTCAAAATCTTGAGAGCCTTGTTATGCAACACGGTTACCGGCCCGTCCTCGACGAGTGCATCGCGAGCAGCAGTAATGGCCGACTCTCCTGCAGCTGCACCTTGATTGGGATCCGAATTCACCTGTTTGAAGCCGTAGTCTTGCTTGGCTTGAATATCTATGCGTCCCATATAGTAGAGCAGAGAATTCTTGGATTTGGGCAGGAAGGTTTCGTATAGTTTCGCGGCAACAACATCGTAAACGTCGTCCACCTTGTAGTACAGTTTCCACCACGGAAGCTCCTGGTGGTCCAGACGGTCTAGCCCTGCCACCAGAGTTGTCTGGAGTTCACGATGCGCATGCTCAGACCAGCTCTCGCGGATCATCCGCATGTCCTGGATACCTTTCTCGACTCGGGCCTCCAAGCTTGGGTCGGGCATATGCGCTTGGCATGTGTCATGCACTGACTTTACAAGAGCGCTATATATGGCTGGTGGAGAACTGATGCTCGAGACAAGTTGCCCAATGTTCCTCTCGTATTGACTTATGCATGCTCCTGCCCGGGTGCGGGACTCTCTAAGCTCTAACAGTGCGTCGAGGGCCCTCCTTGAGTTTGTTTCAACGGTTACTGTATCTTCTTGAGGCTCTGAACTGGGTTCCGTGGCGGAACGGTCCACGACTACCGTGTACGGGTAGTCTGTAAGAGGGATTTCGCCTCCGCCGTCTCCAAACGTATTAGTCACGTAGACCAGCAGGTGGCAGTCCTTGATATTATCCCACGAGTCCTTGGCGGAATTCGCCTCTATGAATTGGTAGTCTGCCAGCTGATTGTCGCCTCCTCTAAATGGGACTGGGTATTCCTCCATCGAATTGAAAGTGCCAATGTACTCAAACGTAGAAGCATACCGCACTAGCACGTCTTTAGAGAGCCCTCTGTTTCTAAAAGATTCGTACCATTGTTGGTCGGATGCCAGGGGATCAATCAAAAGTGCGTCGAGTATCGAAGCCATGTGTTTACGGCCGGTGGTAGCCAGAGGAATAAGCGCGATGCGGGGCCCCTGAGTCTCTCCACTGATGAGACTGCTGAGACTGTTAATGCGTGGATGCAGACCTTGGAGATTTGGAAAGAGTCTCTTGATTTCGCTCAGTAGATCCGCAGGTGGCAGTCCGTGGCCTGCGCCGGTTGTGGTTGTATTTGTATCCTGCTGCGTACTGTAATTACAGACACCATGCTTGGAAGAAACAGTCTTGCTGACCTGAGATATCCAGCGAGTTGAACCACAGCATGTTCCTGGCCGAGAGGCTCGAACTAACGCTGCCTGCCACCTGCTGAGCATGTAAATCGACACCTGCGGCTTGGTCACGAATCGCGCGACTGGACTCGATGATGCGGCTGCCTCACCAGGGTACAAGCGCGCTTGGGTCCTAATTCTCTCTATTGAATTTACATGTACAATTGAATTTCTTCAGTAGATCGTTTACTTCTGATCTGTCAGATCCTATGGTATGACGGCTGCTAGGTGATCTAAGCAGCCGGGTGAGGCGTACACTAGGGACACAAGGACAACCCCAATGTAGCAAACGCCAAACATCAATTGAAGATACACAGCAAGTTTGGCAGCAATGACAGCAACTCTAATTGTAGCTTATTCTACGATATCTATGCCATTTTGACCTCAATAAGTAAGCTCAAGACAAGTCTGGGATCTAAGGGCGGGTATGCTAGTAACGAAAGTGCCAGAAGAACATTATATGACGGCGCAGCGTAACATTAGATATGCTTTTCACTAAGAGTTGCTATAGTGCATTACTCCTCTACCAATGTGACGAAAGTGCATCAGTCTTCTGTGGCCCAAAAGCGTACCTGCAAGATACACGCCCTTACCCGAAGCCAACCCACAGTGGGGTCGTCGTCGCCACGCCGTAACCTTGTCCTAAGCGTGGGAGCTTGGGTGAGCAGACTAAAGCAAGGACAAACTAGGCCCAATCAGGACTAGGTTTGTTGGAAACAAAGAAATCTAAGCTCTACCGGTTCTCCAAAGGGCTTGATCAACGGCAGAATAAATGCGTAGCGTGTTGTTGATGACAGCAAAGACTCGGGTTACATTTGACTTGTCTGTCGCACAGGGGCGGTTGGGAGGTATGGTCTAGGCGCCGTGCAGGGTTTGTTTGTTTGTTTGTATGTATGTCCGCGACGGCGGCTCCTGCCGTCAAGGAAAAAAAAAAAAGGTTTCTCCTAATAACGTAGTAAACAGGCAGGAACACTGACCTTAGGTTTAAGATTATTATTCGTAGACTAGAACGGGTCGGCACAACTAACGCACGCTAAAGAGAGTACAAGGTCCTTAGAGGCGGTAATTTATAACCCAAGCTTTGGGAGAGTTCATTTCTATTTGATTGACAGGACTTGGCCGAAATCTGCGTTACACGTATTCGAGATCCAAGCTGACGTGTTTGCCTCCTATTGTCAGTCACTTTTTTTATCCGCTGATCTGACTTGTCGTGGCACCCGATCAGCCCCACCTGACCACGCACGCCCTCCCAAGCTCACACCCGCACAAGGACCCTTTGCCCACGCACGACACCACATACACTGAAATTGCGCAGGACCCTGTGGTTGCCTATTGCATTACAAACGGCGGCAGCGACCAAACAGCAGCACCACGTCCCACCAACCATCGGATTGACCCACAGTCACACGACCAAAGTGCGAGTGGATTGAAAGTCTGAAAATATCTGGCGAGTGAGCACTCAAGCGACAAAAGTCAAGTGACTGACCGACTGCTTGACTGATTTGATCACTGCTCTTCTTTCTTTCTCCTATACACACACATACACACACACACACACACACACACAACGGGCGTACAAGTCGGTTCACAAAGCCCATTGCTCACAGTTTACTGCAAAGAAGCCTTGACAACAAAGACGATAAGAAGGCACTAATTAGACCATCAGCGGAGTGCTTCGCCCCAGTTCTCGACGATCCCCTGGTGTCTCACATACCATAACAAGAGCAATAATGGACGTCAATATCGCGCCTTCCACAGCAAGTACGCCAAAGTCGGCATGTATCAACGCTAACACCCCAAGTACTAACCGTTCTCGCAGCAGAGTGACTAACAACACGCATACTGCCAACAGTCCGACACACCACCCTCCTTCCTCGTCTTCCCCCGACCTAGAGTCAAGCTACCAAGATATGTCAATTGAAGACTATGATGCGGGTTCAGATGCCGATGGAGACTATGCCACACTGGATCGCAGTACCAACACCAACAACAATACCACTCGCCGTGGTCGTGGCCGTCGGAGTCACAATAATCGCGAAAACCACAACGCCACATCTGCTGACATTCGCTCCAACAACAACGGGGCACACGATGACAGCGACGGTCGCATTGTTATTGACGTCGATAACTCCAGCAACAGCAGTGGTAGCGATATCCACGAGGAAGTGTATCTGGCCAATGCAAAGTCTCAGTTGACTGGAGGACACCAAGTCCGCCTCAATGATAATAATCCGGCAGCAGAGATCGCAGACGAAGATATGGATGACAATGACTGGTCAATGGACGCCCATGACCCTGATGTGCTCATGGCAGCCCGTCCTTCTGTCCGTGCTCGTCAAGCCACCATGTTCGACATCGATGGGTCCCAAGGTGTAGCGGACTCGACCAATGATTCTACTAACGACCCGCTGCCCTCGCATACCCGCCATGAACATCCACCGCCACACCACCCTCAGCATCAGCACCATTCCAATTCGCATTCTCCGCATCCCGTCGAGTTCGTCGGGCTTAATGAAACAAGCAGAGTGTCTGCCAGCGGGCGTAACCCGGATCTGTTTGTAAACATCTCGCCCAGTGTCCAGAGTCTGGCTCAGATGCTTGCCGGAAGCGACAACGTCGACACGCCCGTGCAAAACGAGGCAGACGAGGCCCGTTTCAACTCCCCCGACAACAACAATACCATGCTGGGCGCCCTAAGCGGTAGCGACGACCAGGATATGGATGCAGAGGAGAGATCCGGCGTTCATCGCAGTGCCACTTCTCACTCCAACACACAGCAGGGTCGACGGCAGCAACAGGAACAAGTGACCTCTACAACACATCCCATAACGGTTGTCACCGCCAATGGCACTCCCGTTAGTAGCTCTAACTTTGAGCCAATCCCTCTTCCAGAGTACACCAACGCGTCGGCGGAGTTTGCCCGACGGGCCAAGGAGCAACGCAGCGGCAGTGATTCTAGACCTCCAGCCTATGACGGTGGTTCATCTGCTGCTGCTCCTCTCGTCGCTGGATCTAGTACAGAGGCGCTTCCTCCTGGTGGTGCGACAGCGGTGTCTGCTACCAACCCCAAGTCTACTTCTGATGCAAAGAGTCACTCCCCTAAAAAGTCTCAAACTCACCCATTTTCCATTCGACTATCGCCTTTTGTCGACCACAGCACCAACGTTCCCAGCTTCTACGTCCAAGCAGTCGAGCGCTACATCAAGCCTTCCACTTGTATTGCGGTAGGACGCTACGACTCGCGCAGAGATGCCGATCCGGATGCTGAACAGCCCATCGTCTTCCGGTCAAAGGTAGTTTCTCGATCCCACGCCGAGCTCAAGGTTGACGCTGAGGGCAACTGGTTTATCAGGGATGTTGGATCGTCCTCAGGAACCATGATCAATCGCTCTCGTCTCTCGCAGGCCAATGAAGCGTCTCCGTTTGCGCCCATCAAGGACGGAGACATTCTGCAATTTGGAGTCGATTATCGTGGGGGTCTCGAGGAGGCGTTCCGCTGCATCAAGGTTTACGTCGAACTTAACCGCAGCTGGAAACGCAAGGCCAGCGGTTACAACAAGACCGCGCTGGATCGTCTGCGCCAGTTGACTGTTCCCGAAGGGGACTCGAGCCCCACTATCTCTAATGCCAGCGAGAAGGGACGTCAGTTGAGCGGTGCTCTCGAGAAGCCCGCCGTGTCCTCTCCTTCTGATGGAACCACGCCACTCCAGGAGTGTGTCATTTGCCTTCAGCCTTTGGGCGCTTGCCAGGCTCTATTTGTTGGCCCATGCTCGCATGGATGGCATTACAAGTGCATCCGCCCCATCATTGTGAGATCATACCCGCACTTCCTGTGTCCCAACTGCCGCACCATGTGGGACCTAGAAGCAGATATCGACGAGAGCGAGTCTGAAGAGGAAGACGACTGATTCTTCGCACCATATTTAACGTAAATTATTATTATTATACATGTTTCAATTCCAGGTTATCATTGATTCGTTACTTTAGTTGGTCAAGTTAGCACTGTCAGCAAAAATACTCAAGTGTAGTGGTACAAATCCAGCAGCAATCGCTGAAGGTCGTCCCTAGCTTTTTCATCCTCCCACAAGCGATGTGGGCCCTCCAGAATCTCCCATGCCAAGTTCTTGTCAGTAAGCTTAGTGAGTTGCCTTTGTTTGTCGCTCCATTCTCCGTCCTTGCGAATTGACTTGGCCGAGGAAACCACAAGGGTAGGCAACTTGGTTGGAATGAGAGCATTGGCCGAAATAATCTCCGTCTTACTCAATGATCTCGCGACCAGTTGCTCCTGCAACTTGGCCTTGAAATAGCGGCCAGAGTACCCTCCAAACAGTGGGCCCGTGACGGGACTCAAAACGCCACGGACGAACATTTTGAAGCCGCGCCACGGCGTTTCACGGCGGTAAAACAGGTCCTCGTGCAGTGCGTCAACAAACATGACTGAATGAATGTAGTCAGAGTGGCGAGCAGCAAAAATGCGCGCATAAAGTCCACCTACTCCGTGAGCAACCAGAATCATAGAGTCGTTCGACTTGCCATTGTGGCGAAACACTCCCTGCTGGTGCAAAGCCTCGGCTAGAACATCAGCAGCCATGCCCATCGAGAAAGGTGATGGCGCGTTATCTGAGATGCCGAATCCAGGTCTCTCCCAATAACATACCTGAGGCACCTTGTTGCGCTCTTGCAAGTCCACGACCCATGCTGCTGTTTCGGCAGATGAAGCTCCACCACCGCCCGATTCCACGAGAACAGTGGGGCCTTCGGCGCCTTCAGCTCTCTCTGAGCAATAAATGTGTACATTGTACTTGTTTCTGTACTTGTCGGCTTGCACAGGAACCAGATCACCTACCTGTTTGGTTCGCGCAGAGATAATTAGGTCGGCCATCAAACCAACAGTGAGAACAATAAATAGAATGAGGACAATTGTTTTCACAATAAGAGTGAACGTGAAATTCAGCCATGTTATCACCGACCGACGCTGGGTGGTATGGCGGTTAACAGAAACCACATGTTCCGAGAATGGGACAAGCGCCAGGCATACAAGCCCACCAAGTAGGGCAAAAATGTTGGCAATGCCGTAAACGTGACGATGTCGCAGGTGTGGGCTGCTCAGAATGATAATCCATGACACAATGTACCAGCCAATAATCATGTACCCCACAACTTTTTCGTTCTTGACAAAGCGGCTGGTTGGTGTAGCTTTGTTCTTGGTCAAATCCAGAGATATACAAAGAGAAACAATAACGAGCAAAGTCATGTCGAGCTCCAAAAATCCACTTGCGTGAGTTTTAACAAACCATGCGTCGGTGAAAAAGTCCACGGTCAGCAAAATCAGCCATAGACAACTCAGCGTCAAAGCAACCATAAGCAGCCCTCTCGCAGCAGAGATTGCAAACGTCGACGAATGGTCAACATCTTCGGGCGAGAGTCTCACTTCAGGATCAGTCTCTGATCGGCGGCGGCGGTGGTGGTGGCGATCGTTATCATCTGTCCCACTCAGAAGCGGAGTGGTCTCCGTGTGTTGCGCTTCATCGTTTCTTGAGTCGTGTGTCTGGTTCTGAGACTCAGAGTTCTGGTTTGAGCTACTAGCATCTGCCGCGCTTGCCTGAGCCGCTATGTCGTCATCGAGGTCCTGAGGCATGACGGCGATCGCCAATTGGAGTCACGTTAAGATGCTTCGGTTTTTTCTGCGATTGACACTCGTCAATGGACCAGAGAGGAGCGATATAAGATATTATGTATTCAAGCCGTTTGCCGTGCGATGGATGCAGTTGTTCTCTGGGTGGCGCAAGCTTACCCCATATATTCTCCACTTTGGGAAAGCCAACGCCGCACCTATGAGTAGGTCGCCGGACTCCGGGGTTTTTTACGCGAACATGTCACAGTCAATTCTCAACTAACAAAATAGTCCTGTGGCACGATCGGTATCTTATCAGAGCAATATACAATACTAAGAGTGTGCTTCCGGTTGGATGGCGAGCTGTCTCCTCGCTCTCGAGTTTTTCCTCGTGGACGTTGTACATGTAACCAAATGTAACGGCTAATATTAGTCATGCAGCTCGGCTAATGGAAGGACCAACCTCGGAATACCACTCTGTCAGCGTGGGGGCAGTTGTTGGTATTTGTATTTAAACAGCGCGAACACGGCCTATCGGCTCTCCATTTTTTGGCAAAGGCTCTCATAAATACTACAGCAAACCAACCGCTTGTCATGTCCAAGCACATCCCCCCAATCTCAGTCCTCTCTCCTGCAGTGGTGCGTATCCTTGGCTGTAATCCCGGAAAGTTCACTTTGCAGGGCACGAACACTTACTTGATCGGATCTGGCAAGCAAAGAATTCTGCTCGATACAGGAGAGGGACTGCCTGAATATTCGAAACTTTTGGGTGACTATCTGAAGCTGACGGGAGTTGAAATTTCTCATGTTCTCTTATCGCACTGGCACGGAGACCACACCGGTGGAGTGCCGGACCTGGTGACTCGCCATGGCTTGAGTGATGATAAGTCTATCCCTGCTCCTTTGGTTTACAAAATGCCAGATGAGGCGGACAACATGAAAGATTTGAAGGTCCGCGACCACAGCTATTTGCCAATTCAAGACGGCCAGGTATTCTCGACTGACGGAGCCACCCTGACGGCATATTATACTCCTGGACACACCAACGACCACATGTCTTTCTTTCTCGAGGAAGAGAAGGCAATCTTTCCTGGTGATAACATCCTAGGTGAGGGAACCTCTGTCTTTTCAGATTTGGGCAAGTATATCGATACCCTGCAGAAAACCAAGCGAATCAATGGTGGGGACATCTCTAAGCTTTACCCTGGACACGGGGACGTTGTCTTCAATGTGCACGAGAAAATTGACGAATACATTTTACATCGTCAGCAACGCGAGGACCAGATCCTCGACTTGCTTCGTAAGGCTCAGTCTGCTCTCACCACTGACCAAATCACACAAACAATCTACCCCACGCTTCCTGACCATGTGCTTACTTGGGCCGCGAACGGTATCTTCTTGCATCTTGAGAAGCTGAGGCAAGACAACAAAGCCTCCAATTTCTCCACTGACCAGGATTGGATTGTTGCCACTAGAGAGAAGCTTTGAGCGAGCACATCAAGCCCAGACTAACTAAGGAGAATAAATTTTTGATTGACGTGGTATGTACCATGCTACACTCATCTCCTTGCAGAGCCCAAAAAAGCGAATGGGAGATCCACGACTAGATTCTTCCCCGGCGTTGCCAGCGGTCTGGGCTCGATCGTTCATCAGTACCATGCGCGACAGCGAATCATCCCATTGTCGATGGTTACTGGGGAGATTGCACCATGCAATATTTGCTGTTCTTCATGGAGGTTCCGGATGCCGAGAAAAACAACTAGTCAACCTTCCACATCAAGTCCACCACGAGCACACTTACCCCGCCACTCATCCCCATGCATCTACGACCAGAACCGACACTCGCTGTCTACTACAGCCTGCCACCTTTTGCATACGAGTCGCATGACCGGGCGTAGAGAGCAGATCCGGTAAGACATCCCAGGTAGAAGTCGTGAATGAGCCAGTGCGATATAAAGTCGGCTAGTCGTAAGATGCTAGATTTACAATAAATGATCAATTGATGCTATGCTAGTTTCCTTGGGGGCTCATAGTCCTTGGGCCGCTTAAACAGCAGAATATGTGGTTCTGGGGCATGCACCTCATAGTGCTCCCATCCTAGACTCTGGGTGATGCCTAGGCCCCTCCACTCATCTTCCTCCAGAATGCGTAACAGCCTTTTGTCTGGACTAATAAAGTAGTCTCTAGGAATGACATCGAGCATGCGCTTTGGTAGTATGACATGGCGGTACTCGTACTCATCGTCACTATATCGGCTGGAGTAGTGTATGTTGGGTCTAAAATCCACCAATTTGTTTTCTTCCTCCTCAGTGAGGTGCCTTATAGGTCTCTGGATGCGTCGGTTGCCGTTGTTAATGGTCGACATGGTGTGTGCTGTGAAATCGATCCAGCTAGTAACTGTCTATTGCTGCAATTCGATGCTCTATTTCAGTGGACCTCAGCTTTCCGTTCTCCGAGATGCCGATTGGATACCTGGTGCTGCTAGGCAATACCGTCAGTCGCAGTATCCCAAAAATAATCGCTGTCTCGGAGTGCGTCTTAGTCTTTAGTCGACAACTAACGCGCGGGGGACGCGAAAACTATGTATCCCAACAAGCGCGCCGCCCCGTCAGCTAGGGGCAAACTTAAATTCGGTTATGGATGCTGCAAGTACATCATTTGGCTGTACGTTTTCATGTGGAATGCAGGTTCTCGAACAAGGTAATCAACCCTCTTTGATTTTAGGAGTTCAGTGACATCCAGACCAGACCAGGGAACCGATGGTTCCACTTTACATTGGAGTGTACCTGCCGTCGCATACTGGAAGCTCTGCAGATGCTGTCGATGATGCGCTCAAGATCGGCTTCAATTTAGTCGCATCACGCATCCTATCAAAACAGTATACGAAACGTGCGCAGTCCCAATTGCAAATCAATGATCAAAACGACTTGACCCTTGGCAAAGACGATACTCTGTTACAGCCTGGACCACACATAAACTCGACAATAGGTATATCGTCGCCTTGGATAGAATTGGACACTAAAGATGAACAGCTAAAGGGTCTGAGCCTCCGCGTGCTGGGAACGGAGGCAGACTATGCCGCCTTTTGCGGTCTGAGCCATTTTGTTGTGACCGGACCAAAACGACGCCACAGTGCGCTGATCTACGCTCGAGCAATTGAGAGTGTCATTACGAAGCACCCGCATATGGACTTCTATGTTCATATACCGTTCTGTGAGGATTTTATTGGAGTCTCGTCGACATCAATCTACAATGCAGATTCGGTAGCATCGTCGCCTACGAGAAATGGTGCCGCCGATCATGACTATCTCACGCTTTGGGAATTGTGGAATACGATTCGAAATGCGTGCAAGTCTGCTCCCAATCTGAAGGTGGCCCTTCAAATGCCAGCTTCGCCCGTGCCTGATTACATAGTGAGTCGCTGGTACGCGGAGCCTGTCTCGATGCTAATAGTTCCCAACTCGTGTTTCATTCCCAACCAGAAAAACTACCCTGTGTTCTCCAAATGGAGCCAATCTGTTTTCCACAAATTTATTCGGCGCCGTCCACTGGTAGTCCTTGAGTCCGTCAACACATTGGGTAAACCGGAGACTTCTCCTAGCAGCAGCTCTTCAAAGTTCGCCGGTGGGGTCGATGGCCCTCTCCGCTATCTCCGTTTCTTGCATCAGAACCGACCGCAGGACTCAGCACTCGCGCAGTTTGCAGCGGGTTTTGAAGACGTTCTTCAGACACCCTTGCATCCTCTGAAGGATAGCCTTGATAGCCGGACGTATGAAGTTTTTGAGAGGGACCCGGTAAAATACAATCATTATCAAGCTGCGATACAAAAGGCTATTGCGCGGATACAAGCACGAAACAATAGCAGCAACGCCCCATCGTCAAAAATATCAGTCGCAGTGGTGGGAGCAGGACGAGGAGCGATTGTGGATAGAGCTCTCAAGGCAGCAGAGTCATTGGACTGTGTGATTCAGGTCTACGCAATGGAGAAAAACCAAAGTGCTTACTCGTATATGCTAAACTATGTGGCGTCTCGCTGGGCAGAGCGAGTTCAGGTTGTACACGGTGATATGCGGCAACCTCCACAAGATTTCCCCAAAGCGGATATCATTGTCAGTGAGCTGCTGGGCTCTTTTGGGGACAACGAGGTTGCGCCCGAATGTTTATGGGATATACGGTCTCTTCTGAAGGATCCTCGTAACGGGATTGTGATTCCAGAGAACCATACGTCCTACGTGGCCCCATTGTTTAGCCCATTGCTTCACACAAAAGCGGCAGCCAAATCATTAGAGACTGCTTATGTCGTGATGATGGACCACAGCGAACTGGTTTGCGGTCCTCCGAAACCAGTTTGGAGTTTTGAGTATGCGTTCCCTCATGCCATCAATTCGGACCGTCAAGCCTTCTGCCGGTCGGCAAAGGTGTCTTTTGCAGCTACGCATAGGTCAATGATCCATGGAATTGTTGGCTACTTTGAATCGACTCTATTCGATGACATTGGGCTCTCGACGGTCCCCAGCAATCAGCAACTCAAGTCAAAGGACCTCGTTTCGTGGTTTCCGCTCTACCTGCCACTGACCACGCCTCTCTTGGTGCCCGAAGATGCACATATTGATGTGTATCTGTGGCGTCGAAACGATGGCCTCACAGTTTGGTATGAATGGGCCACTGAGGTTTTTGTCGAGTTGAGCCATGGCCATCGTATCAAGACGGCGTCAAGCATCGTGCACAATAGTATGGGACGCGCGTCCCTTCTATCTCTCTAGCGTAACAACATAGAAAATAGACTAGATTGGTTTTCAAAGCAAATAAATATAAACACGAACCTACAATGCAATGGAATGTTAGTTTATCGACGGTGTGAGGGATCGCGATGGGCTGTGGCTGTTGGTCAACATAGACTGGCGGCGCGCTCCTCCAATGGCTTGCTTTGCTTGATCCATAAGAGCCTGGATTGACCGATTAAGTTCGTCGTTTTCCATGTCGCGTTCCTCAAGGCTCAACTGGAGGTCTTGAAGTGCAACTTCCAGGTCGGCGATAGTACGTTGGGCAACCCTTTTGTCACGCTCAAGCGCTTGCATCTTGTTATCCAGAGGCTTTCTGCTTGTTTGGAAAACTTTTAGCTGGTTTTTGAGCTCGCCGTTCTCTGCGCTTTCACGCTCTCGAGCTTCAAGGCTGTCTTGGACGACGCGCTCTTGCGCGGCAATCTTGCTCTTGAGTTCTTCAATCTCGTGCACCTTTGTTTTGTTGGAAGCTTCCAATTGCTTGACATGGTCGTCTTTGCTGCGCAGAGTAGTTTCGAAGCCGGCAATCTTGGCCTTATCGGCGATCATCTCCAACTGCTTGTCCGTGACTTCCCTCTTCATGTTCTCGACTTCTTTGCCCAGGGCGTCTATTTTGTTCTTGAGATGGGTAATGTAGTTCTCTTTCTCTTGCAGAACGTAGTGGCTGGCCTCAGCTTCTCGCCGAAGGGCAGAGTTGTCGGTTTTCAGCATCGTTATCTGTGCGTCCAGGCGAAGAATGTGCATAGCGTTGATGGCTTGATCAGGGTCGTGCGGTTTCTCCAGCCGGGAGGTTTGTGACTTTGACCGCTTCAGAAAAACCTGTTGGGTAGCACCATCGTGGCTTTCTTGCTCTTCCTCGACTGTCATGTATGCATTTAGGACTCTCATCTCGTCGTTGCTGCAGTCTGTCATGGTGTCCGCCTCAGACACGAGAGGTGACAGACTGTTGAGAGAGTATCGCGGGCCCCCCAATGATGATACCGCTGACAAACGCGAGTTTTTCATCGGAACACGGTCCTGTTCGCCATCTTGATGCTCGTGGTCCTGGAGCTCAATCGGACCGCTGATCAGGCGAGTCAATTGCACTTGTAGGGCTTCTTTTTCTGAGCGTTCTTGATCAAGAGAATCCGATAATAGTTTAACTTTCTCGGCCCACTCGATTGATGTTTCGCGCTCGGCGCGCTCGGCTTCAAGCACTGCCTCTAGCGCGTATATTTGCGAACGAAGATCCTCCACACGGGTTCTAGACTCTCCGTTGATACTCGCGCTGTATGTGGATCCCAGCGAGTGCCGCGGCCGTAGTGTGCGATTGAAAGACGATGACGATGTGGAATGCGTGCTTTGAGATGTCCCTGGGGGACCGGGGTCAAAACTGGCAGCTTTATGAAGTGATGGCAGCCGCGTGTTAGGGGGAGCAGAATACGGTGCTGAGCCTCCAGTGTAACTGACTCGTTTGTATGCTGTACTATCAGCGGCGTGGCTGTTTGCTTGAGGCATGTCTGTGTGGCTTCTCACTTTGCCGAGTCTGCCTGTTGCTGGCGAGAGATGGCCGCCTGACGATTGGATTGGTCTAAGCGCTGCATTTATTCCAATCCCCATGGATGGGCTTCTCTGTTGCCATGGTTTGGTGCCTGCGCGCGACACAATCCTGGGACTCTCGACCGGTTTAATGGAACTCGAACCGCGAAGCTGCTGATTCTTGGATGTCGAACGGGCCGGCATGACGCTGGCACCAGAGGCCAATGATGAGGTGCTACCTGATTTTCGAGAGCCCGCACCACTGGGCGGTCGCACTGTGGCCTCTGCGCGGGCCCGCGAGGCAGCTGTGGATGCCGACAGCCTGGATATCAAGTCGGCCATTCGTGTTTTCTTCTTAAGTTTCGGGTCGTCGTCATTTTGTTGCGGCCGTAGTGTATTGGTACTAGGCGAGTCAATCGTGGTCGAGGTAGTCAAAGCCGCCGTGTGCGCTTCGTCAACTGTCATGTGGAAAGAACCAAGAAAGAAAGTACAAAGGCTGGAATTGAGTCGAGAAGCGGCGCGCGTGTGTCGACACTGCTCAAATCAATTGGCCACGCTAGTGTATATATTGGCGTTGACGTCGGTGTCGCAGAGTTCCTCTTGAGGATGAGGATTACGATAGTCGAATTCCGTTTTGAGCCTTGTGCTCTGCAGTGTGTCTCAGAGATTTGCCCTTGAACTCTGTCTCTTTTTAGCGAGACCCTTTCTCAAGTTTGCTTTTGCCGTGAGCCAAGTCCGCGATTACGGTACAGTATGGAGTCTTAAGCTCGAGCAATACGTTCTGGGGTGAAGAATGAATGCTTGTGGAAAGGCTCCGTGAAAAGCCCGCTAAATTTAAACGGTTCCAGCTATCATCCCTGACCTACCCATGCTCTAGTTGGTTTTGCCCCGATATAGCCTCTCAGTATGCAGATGAGGTGCAGCGCGGCTTAACTGTCACTTGAAAAGTCCTGCCGGAGGCTAATTAGGTAGCCGCCGGTCTGGGAAGGTGGTCCCTGAAATGGCCAAAAGTATACAAATTATAGATTGCGGCAAACTGGGGCATGATGCGCCTCCTTCCAGGTGATAAGTAGCGCGGTCGAACGCCAAGGTTTCCCCACCGAAACAATTCAAAACGTATCTATATTCCCAGTCGGTGGATATTCAGGGGTAAATCTAGTTGATGCAAGATGACATGCATTCCTGAAACGCAGCGTTGGGCTCGTCTCATAAGCTTCGGCTGCGCTGGCCGCCCTCCTGTCGCTTGTTCTCAACTCTGTATAGACCCATTCGCCAAAACCCGCACAACTGGGCTTCTCAATTAAGTTTTGGAAGACCTGGCTTCTTTTGCATGGAGAGGAACACAGGGATCGGGCCACCTACCTTTCGCATCGTCGAAAGGTTTCTGTAAAATTCAAGTGGTGAGCGAGTCATTGTGTTTGTATATTTGCGTCGTCAACGCCTTGGAAATGAGAAGTTGCATTTATTCCATCATCTAGATAACAGGCGCACATGGAACAGAGGGTCCGCCATACTGGGTAGGGTACGCTCGATGGCCACACGCAGAATATGTTGGGGCTTTTCTAAACCCCGTTCATACGCATTTACGTGAAAGAGGTCCAGGAACTACGTCTGGGGGCTGGAGGTATGGGCAACTCTATGAAACGATATATATACGGCTTGAGTGTTATAAGTAAACGTAAAACGCGATGTCCGATATAATCAGAACCGCAAAATCAGGCAGCGATTGGGTGCCCGTCGACTTGAAGGCATTCAATATCTCTATCGCAGTAAATGACGACGAGAAATTCTTCGGCTACAAAATAGACACCGTCAACATAGACGA